>JAOXYD010154023.1:0-10426 GCA_028565735.1 Pinacopodium congolense | reverse complement strand
TCTTTAAAATTGTGACTCCCCCTAAAGTCATGGATTGTCATTTTCCAAGAATTTTAAATTCATATAAAGGGAAAAATATCAAAAAATTAAATCATATACCAATTTTAAAAATGATATCACTTGTAAGATATGATATCAATTATAAAACCCATACAAGCATTCTAATGGGCATGATATCAATTGTAAATTCCATCAAATGTAAGGGACACTAATTGTAATGCATAAAGTGAAACACAAATGCCAATTATCCAAGGTTGGTTGACCATGTCAAAACTCTTACACAAGTCCTTTTATTTAAATAAGACATAAATAACTCAATAATCAAATTATGAGAAAAAATCATCCTAATTTAAAAAACTATAAGCTTTTATTGTCCCTCTAATTTATCCATTAAAATTAAAAATCTAACTCTTCCTAACCACAATAACATATGACACAAAAATGTCACCAAATGAACTTAATGAGATTATTAGATTTTATCAATGATTCAAGGCTTATTCCTGAAACTTATATTCTATCTATACTCTTATGAAATGCATGCATTTTCAAACTCTCATTAAGTAGAACATAATATAACAACACACATATTTTTCAATTTCAAAGGCATTAAATTCATAAACTCCTATTCTAATGAAATATGCAAAATTATAAGCATCCAAATTATCAAAATTTCAGAAATAATGTGTAAGTTTATAAATTATTCAAGTTTAAAAATAATATATTAAAATATCAACCTACTTTATGAAATTTATCAAAGAGAAGTTATTTATTATTGCATATAAATGATTAAAAATGCAAATGATATCTAGTAATCATCTAACTTCTCAAACCCTTTTATACAATGTAACCATGGAAGCAAGTCATCAAATTTCAAGATTTATTAGGAATTATAAAAAATTTAGCATATTTCTCTGTTTTTTTTAAAATATCAAATATAAAAGAATTTTTACCCCATATAATCACCCACAAATTATATTGACATGCTCAAGATGTCAACATGAATTATCTAAAATCTAAATGCCATGTCATAAACAATTCATATCATAGGAGATTAAATAAAAGCGATCAATCCTACTAGATTCATTAAATCAAACCTCCAAATGTATTGTCAAATTTCTTTCCATAGCAAACAAATTTGTAAAGAGGATCATAAAAGAAAACTTCAAAGTTACTCCTTAATAAAAGTAATATTTTTTCATTTAAAAAATTACAAATTTTAAAACATCAAACCACTCAATAATGTGAGGGATTAATAAACCTAAGCAAAATAAAAAAATTATGGTTAACATCCACTTTCTAAGGATGTAATAAAGCTTCTACATGCTCCCTTATACGATACTCTTTCATGATCATCTCTACACAATTTCTAAAGAAAAAGCATGAAAAATTTAAATGACCAAGAATCACTCAGATAATCTCAAGATATCAAGAACTTTAAAATATGTATTCCTAAACATGATTTCTATTGCAAATCATATTATGCCTTAGGGACATTCATTTAATTAACTTAATTTGATTACTATGTCAAGTATTAATCAATTGCATACCAATAATATTAATTAATACATAATTAAGAAAATGATGTATATATATTTTTCCATTATTCCTTTAAAATTTTCTTGACACTTACTAAAATTCATTTAAACATCCATATCATCAAATGTCATTTTAAAAACATCAATAATCATACAATTTTGTTAAACTATCAATATAGGGTGTGTCTCCTTTTTTATGTATCACCAATTGTAATTTCTCTTCCTTGTCTTGGTTTAATAATGTACCTTGTGATTTTCTTCTTCTTTTGCTATTTATAGGTACTCTTGATAAACCTACAAAACAAATTTAATAAAATTTTGATACCCACATCATCTTAAATCCTTGAGTGCTAATTACTTTTCCATTACCAATGCCCTTTAGTGTACTAGAAACCTTGCAATTTTTTTTTTCTTCTAAATGTCCATATATTCCATAAAAATCATAAATGTATAACATCACAAGAATACACATTTGGCCTAAAATTGTTCCTAAATGTATTTGTAAACATATCATTCCTAAATTTCCTTCTTTAATAAAATTTTTTCCTAGAATACTCATAGGTGACGTCTCTAGATGTATGAAAATGCATATAAGGTATATGAGTATAATCTGTTTGAATTTATCTAATTTGTGGCCTATAAGCATTGTTTTGGATCTTTTCATTTTCAAAAAGGTTATGCCTCTACCTAGAAACTTGCATATTTACCCTAGATGTATGCCTTGAAGAATACAAGAATGCATAATTCTTCTTCCTAGATTGTGAGCTAGATGATGATGTACCATTATTTAAATATGGGAATTTGTTCTTCATCTAGATTCTTACCCTTAAGAAATGTAGTCTTACTATTAGCATTTTCATTACCTAGGGTAAAACCTAATCCATGCCTATCATTTAAAGCTTTTTAAGCTTTAAGCATACTATCTAGTTTCTCCTTTCCCTTAGTGAATTTATCTAATGATTCCTTCTAAGATTTTACCTCATCGTTTAAAGATTCATTTTCATGAAAAATTTTCTTCCTTTCATCATCAACATATACATTCTTAGCTTCTAAGTCATGCAAATTATTCTTAAACCTATCATTCTCACTCCTAAGATCATCTATAAGTTTCTTGCATTCTTTGTATTTATCAGACAACTTTCTTTTTTTCAATTTAATACCTTGTAAATAATTAAATAATTCATCATAACTCATTCCCTCATCAAAACCAATAGTATCATCATCTAAAGAGTGAGACATAGGAGGTACCTTATTATTTTTAACCATCAAGCTCAAATTTGCAACTTCACTTTCTAATTTTCATTCTTAGATTTTCTTGAGATTTCCCTTAAAATAGCCTTTAATGGTTTCCTTATTTTCCTATCCTTCTTCTCCTTTTTATCTTTCTTGCTATTCCTTTCTTCCTTCTCACTCTCCTCGAAAAGTGGACATTTGTCTCCAAGTGGCTGAGTTTCCTACATTCAAAATAACTAAAATTAGTAGATTGTTTTCTTTTATAATCACTCTTACCTTGTTTTTTTTTCTTTTTGGTAACAACCTGCTTCTAAAATAACTTCTTGATACTCCTAGCAAGCAAAGCCAAATCATCTTCATTACCATTAGATGTGATTTCCTCATCACTTAACTCCTCTTTCATATCCTTAAATGCCAAGTTTTCCCTTTTTAAAGTTACTTCCTCCTCTTTGGCCTTAGTCTCCTTAAGTCTTATTTCATGTGTAAGAGGTGACCTGATTAGCTCCTCTAATGGTAGCATTTTTAAATATTTAACTTCTTGAACAATTGCCACTTTTGCTTCCCATTCCTTAAGTAATGACTTAAGACTTTTTCTTACAAGCTCAATGTTAGGACAAGACTTTCCAAAACCTTTCAAAGCATTTATAATATCATTGAATCAAGTATACATGTTAGAGATACCTCCATCATGATACCTTAAAAACAATTTATATTGATGAGTTAACATTGAAACTTTGATTTCTTTTACTTAATTAGTCCCTTCATGTGTGACCTCAAATGTGTTCTAAATCTCGTGAGTAGTTATCTTAAAGTTTTTAGCTATAAGGAAGAATTCCGTCCCAGTATTCCAATAAAGATAACCACTCCTATTAAAGAAAGGTACTCTAATTATGTTTTGTCTATCTTGGTTGGATGAAACTATCAAGTATTTCAAACTAGATCTTTTTCTCCCATATTCATTAGAAATTAATTACACTAACATGAGATTGCTTTAATACTAATTATAAGTCTTAAAGGCACTCAAGAGGAGGTGGGTGGTGCAATGAGTGTTTTATAAACGTTTCCTAATCTAAAACTTTAAGCCACTTAAAACCAGTTCAAATTAAGTGAAGTTCCTAAACAGAAATTCAACTAAAATTGATATACAAATGATGTGAGATATATACCATAATATAAATAACTTAATGTACAATTGTATCAGGATGAATAATATAAACATTTGAGAATGATATAAGAATAAATCAATAACACAACAAACTAAACACTAAAGATGATCGAATTGAATAATATACAACAATATAAGGTTAAACCAATATTACAATAACAATGTTATAAGAATGAGTTAATAATGGAATAAAAAATAACTAAAAGAGATTAGGGAATAGAGAAGACACCAAAATATATAGTGGTTCAACAACACTAACGATGTCTAATCCACTCCTAACTCTCTTGATGTTGTAATTTGCACTATCACAATGTAACAACTTATAATCTTCTTCGTTGGATAAAGAGTATCCCTTGTAAAAATATTCTTTCACCAAGGAGGTGAAGAGTAACCTCTACAACAACAATATTCATTCACAAAGGAGGCAAGAAGGAGCCTTACAATCTTATTTCAAGAGTGAAGAGTAACCCATACACGATCTTGTTTTTCAAGGGTCAAGAAAACATGAAGAGCAACTTTTGACAAATCTTTTAAGAGGTAAAGAGTAGCCTTTACAAATATTTTTAAAGGGAAAGAAGATCCTTTACAAATCATTTTAAAGATAAAGAGAAGCCTTTACAAAATCAATCACATAACCAATTAATTAAAAAACCTCTTTATAGATAATCGAAATGCACTTGTAGAGATGTTTCACTTAAAGCATAATAAATTAAGGGCTCTTATATGTACAAAGATTAAATGTATTCACTGGCCCTCTGTAAAACTTAAAAAAGAATTATGGTTTGTAAAGCTATAAATTTGGTGTATAATGATAAAGATGAAGATTTAAATAATACAAATATCTAAAAATTTTAACACTTTGATGCTATTGATGTTTTATGCTAAGAAACTCAAATAGAACCGTCATTTGACTAAGACAAACGTTTTGGATCCTCTTAGATGCTTAAGAAAATTTACAAGAATCAATTAAACTCACAAAAACTTATATGAGAATTGAACAAATAGGGTTGAAAATGAATCTGTGCAAATACAAGACAGCTTTGTGTATATAACATTATAATTTCAAAAACTCAATCATGAAGTATATTCAAATGATAAGCAACATATTATGACTTCTGCAAGGCCTAAAATAATCAAGGAATAATAAATTAAAAGGTCAACATTAGGTCTACAACATGAGGATAAAGATTTAAAGTAAGATGACATAAGACATTAAAGAGCTTGAATGATAAATGATATCATATGATCAATCCTTGCATAACAATAATAACCATAATTTAAAACACAAATTAAACCATTTAGAAAGATTATAAAGGAAAAGTATTAGGGTTAGAAACATAAAACCACATATAAACCCAGTAAGATTTGCATTGAGAGTGAATAACACAATAGGTTTGAAGTTTTTGATGATGGTTGTAAGATTTTTTTTACTAAAACTCACTCAAAACTTGTTTCTTGTTATTTTTATATTGATACTAGGGGTTAGAAATAGGGTTTGGGGATTAAAAGAGATATTGGATAATTAGGTTAGCCATTAGACTTGAGAAATCATAAGGATTGCAATGAAAAAGAAATTTTCATTTTTGATAATGACTAAAATGATGATTTCATTATGGATGTTTTAAGAAAAAGGTATCAAAACATGATAAAAACATCTTTAAAATATTTAAATATTTTCTTAACGTCAAACCAAATTTTAAACAGTTTAAAACACATTTAAAATCTATTTCAATTGCTACATTGATTTAACTGTTAAAAACTTTAATCTTAACTTATTAAATCTTATGAAATGTATTAATGCAATGTTTTGACCCCTTAGAATATTTAAGCTTTAGGTGACACTTACACAATTGTTTAAGGACACAGAATAATGATCTTGAAGCTTCCATAAAACTTGTTCTTCCTTTTCCTTCAAAAGCATCCTCCAAGTCCAAGATTTTCTTCTTAAATTGACTTTAAATGCACCTATATTTTAAAATGTTCAAATAACTCAAATAATTAGTAAACTTATTTTTTTATCTTCCTTAGTTCAAAAAAGTAGATTTATATGAATTAAAATTGTAACTAAAAAAATAAAGACAACACAATCCATAACATAAAATCTTTAAATTATAATTGTGGTAAAAAACAAGTTAAAAGATATTCTTTAGACTTAGGAAAAGGAAATTGATCATTGAAGTTATCTAAATTATTTCTTAACTAAAATGTTGACATTTAGACACAAATAAACTTGTGTATCTTAAGTTTCTCTGAATTGTAGGTAAATTAATAAGCTTTAAAAATACCCTCAACCAAAATAATAATATAAAATGGACTCTCTAGATTCAATTGTGTAGTAGCATTAAATAGTGGAAAATTGGTTAACTTAGGTCATACTCATAAAGATTCAAATCATGTAACTCAAAGAACAAAAATCTAGATTAATTGCTTAAATTTCAATTACAAATTCAATTAACCTATCGTTACTCTTGAAATTAACAACTGGCAATTACAAATCACAAGTTATCACCTAACATCTAATAAAAAAAACTACAAATAAGGTGATCAGTCATGTTGTATAATTACTAATTCTTGACATTAAATTGGAGTTTTATTTCAATTTTAGTATAAAACACAACAATAATTAAATTTTGTCTCACAATGCAATCCCCATGACCCTTTAATATCCTCCGATCGAAATGAAATTGGCCTAACATATTACAATTAATGCGAGCCGTAAATAATACCAAGAGATTTGTAAGTGATAAACAAAATAAAGAAAATGAACTTGAAAGGTGCAATGATTGAATTAATTAAATTAAAAGAATTGAACAGGAGTTTAAAAATAAATTCTAATGCAATAATGCAACAAATTGACAAAAGGAATAGGAAAGAAAACCAACAATGTAAATTGAAAATAAATTATGTATCTCTCTTGAAGCATAGCTTCTATAAATATTATATTGAATATAATGATAAGAAGGAATGAAAATAAAAATCTAGATAAATTATCAAAGAAAATCTAAGCGATGGTCAAGAGGGCCCCTCCAAGTCTATCCCCTTGCCTAAATACATCTCCCTTAGATTTTAATTCTTTTCAGGGATAAAAGATTCAAGTGGCTTTGAAATCCACATTGAAACACATTTTTAGACACATTAACAATCCTTAGTATTGAAAAACATTGGCACTATATAAGAACCCTTGTTGTTGATATTTGAAAATCAAATATAAACAGTGATGCACAATGAGAACAATTGATTCATTGATAATTGCCATTGAAGGCCTCAATTTTGTCCATTAAGCTCTCCATGGTTTATGTCATAGTAATGAGGAAGGTCGTGATTTTGGTTTTGTGGCTTTCCAATGAGTTTCACGACTTGAATCACAACTGTGATTCATGTTGTGACTTTTTGTCTTTGTGTTTTTATTTATAAAAGCATTCTAACTATAACCTTGGCCTTTTCTTATCTATACTTAGTTTTTTCCACACAGAATTTGACTAAACCTATATTTTAACCCATGACTTACATAAATTATACAATTTAGCATCAAAATAGGAGTGAAATTGTGTTAAAAATCATATCTTAAAATCCTAAAAATTCACTCTTATCAAATTTCCCCCACATTTAAACTGTTGTTTGTTCTCAAGTAAATCAATTCATCATTCAATTTTAAATAAAAAATAATCATAAGAAAATTATTATTCTCATCAAATATAACTATTAAAACATCTTCATTAAACATTCAATTACTAGGAGTTATCAATATGTCATACAACCAATTACTTATGTCAATTTGTAAGTGAGTTTAATTTGCTTCATGCTTCTTCCAACTTCAACTCAATTAACAAAGTCCAATCCCACTAATGAATATAGGCAAGAAATATGCTTTAGCTTTTAAACTCATTCTTCTCATTTATTTTTTCATTTACGCGGTACAAACTTTGAATGTGAGTTTTGAAGGCCTGGTTGAGAAGTCACTTAGTCTTTTTAGATGAGGGGTAAACACCTTGTTATGAATAGCCTATAGTTACTCAATTGGGTCACGATCATCAACTATTTACTAACATCACTCTTTAACTTTGATCTTCTTTATTTTAGATGAGAAATAGACAAGTGAATTTAATTTTCTCATTTATTCACTTAAATAAAAAAATTAAAATTTTTATATGATAAAAATGTTAAACATATAACAATCACTTACACATATGCATATAAAAAATCATAATGTGAATCAAATATTCATCTTTCAAAGCCATAAAGCAATTTAATCACTTGTTTATCAACACTAATAACTCATCACATGACATCTTGAATCACCAAAATATTCAAAATCATAATAAATAAATTCAATAATGTGATTTTAATGAAAAACAAATTCCACGTATGATTAGCTATTGAGAAAATTATGATAAAAAATCAAAATTACTCTTAGATTCACAACAATATCAAGTGTAAGAGAATTAGACATTAGTTCTATCCCTCACACTTAGATTGAGCATTATCCCTAGTGTTCAACAATTAGAGTTTACATAATCAACAAAATGGGAACAAGAATACTCTCCTAGATTATATGGTCTAACTGTTAGATTGGTGGGAGAGATAGTAGCCCTTTTATATTCCTACAAGAAAAATAAAGTAAAAGGAATCAAACATAAATCAACTAAAGTCATACCTTAATAAAAAGCACATAAAAACTAAGTAAATGGTTGGGTTACCTCCCAACAAGCATTTGTTTATGGTATTTAGCTTGACCTTTTTTTTTTCCCTATCATTTTCCATAATTTAGAACTTCAAGCCCATCACCTCTAGTATCCTTCAATATAAGGCTTGAGGTTGTGCCCCTCGACCTTCAACTCTTTCCCAGTCTTTTCACTCTTTATATTGATAACACCATGAATATAGACTTTGGTGACCATGAATGGTCCTACCCATCATGAGCAAAGCTTGTCTGAAAAAATTTTGAGCCAAGAAAGACAGAGAAAAACTTTTTGACCAAAATTGAACATTTTATGTGAAATGTATTTATCATGAAATACCTTGGTAACCTCTTTATAAATTTAGGCATTCTCAAAAGCATCATTGCATATTTCCTCTAATTATTTCAATTATAGATTCATATGTTCAATCATAGCTTCAGACTTCATTTTGCATTTCTTAATTGCCCAATAGGCCTTGTATTCCTACTCCCTAGGTAAATGACATGATTTCTCAAACACCAACCCATACGGGGACATTTGAATTGGTGTTTTATAAAATTTTCTATATGCATAAAGAGCATCATTAATGCATAAACTATAGCCTATTTTGTTAGGATTGATTGTTTTTTTCCAAAATTGACTTAATCTCCTTGTTAAATACCTCGATTTGCTAACTTGTTTGGGGATGATAAGTTGTAAAGATTCTATGTACCACCTAGTATTTGTAGAGGAGAGTTTCAATTATCTTACTTAAAAAATGTTTCCCTTTATTATTTAAAATAATCCACAGAATTCCATACATATAACCATTTTAAAATCTTTAGTTTAATTGGCCTTAGTTTCCACCCATTTTAAGACAAAGTCAATATTAAGTAGAATATATTAAAAAACTAAAAGATGAGGAAAAGGAGCTAGTGAAGTTCATCCCCCCAAACATAAAAAATTTTACAAATTAATATTAATGTTTAGGACATTTCATTTTGGGATCATAATGTACCTGTCCTTTGACAATTATCACAACTCTTACAATATTCATAGGCATCTTTAAAAAAGTAAGGCTAATAATATCCAATCTTAAACTTGGGAGCTATTATTTTTTGTTAAAAATATCCCCCATATGTATAAGAATGACAAAGGGTTAGGATAGAATAAAATTCATTTTCAAATACGCACCTTCTAATCACTTGATCAACATAATGTTTCATTAAGTATGGATCATCCTAAGTATAGTACTTGGCTGAACCTCTCATCCAATCTTTTTGTGCTCTAGTGAAATAAATGGGAAACTATTGAGTGACCAAAAAGTTTACTAAATCTACCTATCAAGGGGTCATTGTAGTTACTACATGTAGCTGCTTATCAGGAAATTTGACATTTATTGGAATTCTATCCACAATATTTTCAACTATTCTATTTAAATGATTCGTTAATTCATTTTTCATTCTTTTTTTAAAAATTTAATCTCCATATTAAATTCTTATAGTAAAGAATTGTTGCATTGGTTAGGTGACTTTAAAATTAACGGGTGTTTGAAATAATTTTTACTTTAAAAACCAACGTACTTTTGAGGCAAGTGCACCTATCGCAAAAGTAATAAAGTGGAATAAAATTTAAAACTCCTAGTGTCAATCCCACGGGGAAAAACGTTACTTAATTACTAGGTTGATTAGATTACAATTATTTAGGAAAATCTAAAGAAATTGATTAAAAATTGGAAAAAGGGTCAAAATTGAATACTTAGGCTTAAACACTTTGAAAACGATTTTTAATTGCTTCTGAAAAATTCTGAAAATTACTAAATGTTTAAAGGAGCT
>JAOXYD010154002.1:0-10427 GCA_028565735.1 Pinacopodium congolense | reverse complement strand
AGTCCTAGTAATTTCCATAGGTAACAATAGGCTAATTGAATTTGTCATTGAACTTAATCAATTTAGCCTAGAATTCTCTAAGTTAGATAATCCGAGCTTGTGAGATTGTACCTTAGGCTAGTCATTCTCTAGTTGTTAATGCTATCGCATCGTTAAATCTAGAGAGCTTATTCTAGGTTGCTTTGTGATTAGGGATAGGTTTTCTATCGAATATGACCTATCTAAAAATGGTGGAATTGAGGGTTTGAGAGCCTGTTTAAACCTATAGGCCAGCTTCTTACACCAATCACATGTTATCTATTTCGAGAATCGATTATAAGTCTAGAATTCTTGATATATCTTCCCCAGCTTTCGTCTTTCGTGTTTATTTCTTCTTTGCTTGTCACTATTTCATCAATTATCTTTATTATTTAGATGTGATGTCTTTGTTCTAAGGGTTTTGTTTTCTTTTTGGCTACATTAGAGATAGCAATTCACTCTAGCTCTCTGTGTGACCGACCCTGACTTACCCTAGCTACTTAGTTAGGTAGGTTAGTTAATTTTATTTTTTCGTAACTTTTGATGAGCTCACCAGCCATCCTAGGTATAATTTTTAGTTCAATTACTAGGATTTAACTTTTGATCTATTATTATCATTAGCAAAATCCATAAGTGATGATAGTTTAATTAATTTTTAATGTGAACTTAGTTAATTAGCCTATGATTTATATTCTTTAAGTTATGTAATCCGAGCTTATGTGAATATGGATTAGGTTAGTCATTCCCTAGTTCCTAAAGGTATTGTGACACTAAGTCTAAGGACCTTGTTCTAGGTTATTGTGTAGTTAGGGGTAAATTTTCTATCATATAGGACATATCTAAAAGGGAAGGAATTGAAGACTGCTGGCACCTTGAGTGTAACAAAAATTAATATGCTATTGATACTCAATTATAATTCATGAGCCCAGAAAATATCTTCTACCCATCTTTTCATTATTGTTAATTGTTTCTTGTCTTTCACTTTTTTTTCATTAATTGCCTTTGTTATTTCTTCTAATTCCTTCACAACTAAGGGTTGTGTTTATTTTGTTTTTCTTTTATGCAATATTTAAAGTAGCTTAAAAACACTACCAATTCTTTATGGGATCAACCCTAACCTGCCCTATTATATAGTAAGTTTTGTTAGGCATTTTATTATTTTGGGAGCATGTGTTAGCTTCACTAGTTTCTAATAGCCAATCCAATTTTAAAATCAGTTGATAAAGGGTGAAGTTGTATTGCCTAGTTGAGTAGAGGAATCATTTGAATCCTCTTACTTTTTAACCCTTTGACCCTCATTAGACTATGATTTGATTTATTAAATACCTGAGTATATGTGGTGTGAATCTTCAATTTTTTTATGTTAAGTCTTTTTTTGTTTTTTAATGCCTTAAACTTTTTGGTTTGTTTTTCCTTACAAATAGTATGCCCTCCTTTTAAGTTTTCTTTAGGTTGTTTTATTAGCTGTTAGTGTATTTTTTTTGGCTTTCCTTAACACCTTTAAGTTATTTCCTATAGGTTTACTTTACATCTTTAGCGTTGATCTCTTTTTATCTTAATTTCCTTAGTTTTTAGTGTCGTTAAATCCTATCCTTGAGAAATGTTAACACATAATCCTTTGAAGATTGTTAGGCCTAGAATTAGAGTTTATTTGATGAGGTTTTAGGCTAAATTTTCATGTTTAGGAGTGTTCTGTGGGACCTAAATGATGGCACCAAACACCAATTTAGTTCTATAGAAACGACTACTTATCTATTTCTGGGTAGGTAAATGACGATACTAAATGGTGTCATTTAACTCCCTAAAAATTATCGATTAAGTCCTAAAAAAAGAAAAGAATGATGTAGTTTCACCAAATGTCTAACAACTTCATCTCGTACCTTATTCCTCTATAGCCATTGTCAAAACATCTTTCTTAACCCTTTCCAATTCCCTTTTCTACTCAAATCATTACAAAAACTCCATCTTTTAAAACTCTTTTTGTCACATTTGATATCTCTATAAGATTTTACTATAAAATCACTATAAAAATGGAAAAATTTGTCAAAAAATATATATGAAACCATCTATTTTTATTGTTCATATCACTCGTTTATTTTCCCATTATTTTAGGGCTCATTTTTCATAAATTTTGATGTTATTAGCCTTACAATTCCATAAGTTTTTTTAATGCCACTTTCACACCTTAGATATTTTGAAGCTATTAAGAGAATGTTTTTGGTGAGCATGGAATATTCTAGCAAGGTTACCTGAGTATTTACAATTTTTATTCCATTTTTAGCATCTTTTTGGTTCTGTTAGTGAATAGTTTTTAGACTAATGTCACCAAAATGGTTTAGAGGTGCATCTATCTTAAGAAAAATGCCTTCTTTTGACAATTCTCACTTCACTAGTCACAAGAATATGAATCGCTTTGAGAGGCATCTTTCGAACAAGATCATTAGAAAATGTTTTGTAGTGCCAATCATTGATGAAAAAATTAATGTGTCCATTACATTTCAAGCCCTTGAGTGTAATCTCGTCCTTGTTGTTGTTAGCCCTTATTGTCCCACTTTTTTATGAGAGTTCTATACAAATATTAAGGACAATGACAACTCTGAGATAATTGAAATTCAATCCGTGCTGAGAGGTACACCTATGATCATTACTCTAGCTTCATTTTCTTCTTTGTTTGGTATTGCACTTTCAAGTTTCATCCTTCAAAGCATTCAAAATACGGTTAGGTTTCATCACTCTAACAAAAACTCCTACTTAATATATTTATTGGAGAAGATGTTCCACAAGGTAGGTGTTTCTTTTGATGGTGAGGATGCAATTTAACCTCTTAATGCCTCCATCATTGTCTATTCTACATTGAAGCTTTAATAGTTCATTTAAGTTGGAGTTGCCTGGTGTAACGCCATCTATAGGCTTCTTTAAGTAAGTGAGAGACCTAATGAAATTGATGCATCCATGCCTGAGCAAGCTCTAGCGAAGGTTATTAGTGAGACTTCTTTTGAGGCCACTTTGAGTATCCGTCTCACTCCACCACCAAATGCTCCTACCTATGTGCTTTTGTTTGCTTTTGTTTAGTGCGTTTACCTTCAGTGTTTTTTTGTGTGGCACTCTTTAGTTATATTTTGTGTATTTTGATGTATTTTGTTCCCTTTATGTACTTTGATGCTATTTCTATGTATAGAGCATGGCTTTTTAATTTTATTATCCTTGATACTTTCATTTTTCACTTATCATTTTTAATTGCTACAATTAATGATCAAATTTCAATGTTCACCTCAACATACCTTCAAGAAATATTATCATCATTATCCTAATGTTTTCTATTCCCTTTTCTCCCATTATTGTGCTTTTCTTATTGGTTTTATGAACATTAGGGACAATGTTGATGTTACTTATGTATTAAGGCCAATTTATCCAAATTTATTACCAATTTAAGCAATTTAAGAACACTTTTCTTCCAATAATTTCAAACTAAATTTTTGGTAAGTATACCAACCACAAGCAATGTAGTAGAATATTTAACATCTACACTATCATTCCAATAGGGATTACAATTTGAAAGTATTATGTAAATTCGATCATAATGGTCTAGAGAGGCCAAATCGAAAGAAAAACTAAAATTACCAAATTAACTTTAAAATGTCAAGTATGCAAAGATGAATAAGATTGAGTTAAGGATTATCAAATGAATTAAATGGCTAGGAAATTGGTTTTCAATGTTCTGAATGGATTAATTAAGGATTGAAAGGCTTGTCATAGGGCAGCTTCACTAAATCATGACAAGATTATGCTTAAATCAATGTTTTTTCTCTATCATTCCTTTTTAATAGTGTGGCCCACCTATAAATCTTGGAAGTAGGATTAAAGTGTAAGAATCTTAATCTAAACATCCCTGTTTTCAAATTAAAATCCTTAAGATTATTCAGTCAATGGTCAAGTATTGATTAAAATCAAGTTGCTTAATGATAGTTCTAATGATCAAGATAATTGGTAACATTTCTTAACCATTTACGAAATTTATCCTGAGAGATCAATTTAAGGCAAGCTTTAAGAATTGAAAAAAAACAAAGGACACCTCATTGTAAGACACAAGAATGCATTCAAATTTTCAACTAACTATTACTCGGTCAAAAATTAACTCAGCGACTCATTTGAATCAAGAAACAAAACATATTCATCATGTTCTTAAAAAAATTAGAACAAAGATTATATTTTAGTAGATAAATAAGTTTTAAAACCACCAAATTTGGGTACAAAAACATTTACAAATCAAAATCACATTTCTAAGCTATGACAATCCTTAAAAACAAGCTTAAATCTACAAAGTAGGAAAAAAATATATGATGAACATAAGTAAAGAGCCCTAAACTTTGAGAGAATCTAAAATTTGGCCCTAAAAACTTATTTTCTCTATCTGCTCCTTTCTCCTTTTTTTTTAAGCTTTAAATGATCAATATATGTGTCTACTGTAATTTGGAAGCAAGTAGAGAAAGTTGCAATCAATTGGAGGATGAGACCCAGCTAGAAATGTCACAATAGTTGCCTAAATGGAACTTGGAATACACCTAAATTACGTCATTGTACTCCCATCATTTATCTTTGTAGTTTACCTTTAATGGCGATCATCCAAATGATTTTTTAGGTAGACCACTATTTAACTTATATTTTTATAATTTTCTATAGAATTTATACAAAATTTTCTTGTTTCTAGCTCCAAACGAAAATAGAAACACGTATAAAGATAATTCACACAATTTCACATTCATTTGGAAGTAACTTGCATTAAATCATTAATAAAAACAAATTAACACTCATTAAACTAAGAACTTAACAAATGTTCAATTTAAGTGTGGGGGAAGGACATCGTATTAAAACACTTGTTTTTCTTGTCATGTAGCTTATATCATATTTCTCACGATAATCTATAATTTAAGGAAAAAATTTCATTTTCAATCATCTAATTGAAAATTTCTCCTTTTTATTTCAATTATTTTGATAAACTAAGATGTGATACATTTGATTATGATAATTAATGATCCAATGGTTTTAAAATGTTTCATATTTTGGACAATGGATACCTCATCATCATTATGGTATTTCATTTTTAAAATGCATATTTCTAATCAAATTGTCACTTCTTTTAAACACTTTCATCATCTTGCTTAAGATAAATTCAAAATCATGGAAAATTGCAATAAAAAAGAAATTGTGCTAAACTGGAAAAAGTGAGCAAGTTTTCATTTTCTTCTCTAGCTTAAAATCAATTGCCTAAAGTTAAATAGTTGTTTTAGTTACCAATTGATGTAAGGTGACTTAATTGAGTAACCACACAATGTTCATCTTCATGTAAGAAGATTGAGTGGTTTCTTAACCAAGTCCTAAAAGCTTCCTTTTTTTGCTTATTGAATAATTGATGTTAAAATTGTTTAAATGATTATGCTATTTGCTTTGATCACTTTTATGTTCATGTTTTAGTGCTTAATCAATAAATGATGTGAAAATTATTTAAATGATGACTCTCTTAGCTTTCATTACATCCATTTTACATTAAGAATCGAGTTTTTCTTAACTTATGTTGAATTTAAAAAAGCATGACCTAATTTGATTTCATTTATGAATGGATTTGATTAATCAATTATATAGCATCTTAACGGGTCATGTTATTTAAAGGATTGAGGAAATTTTTTAATGGTTATTGTTTATTAGTTTGTATCATTTTTTCCTATGATTATAAGTTGTTTTAAAATTGATGATTGATCAATTTACTTAAGGAAAAACAACTGCTTAATTGTGGGGAATTGATAGGGTTCATTTTATAGTATTTTTCAAGGTAATTTGATGCATAATCACCCCTATTTTGTTGTTTAAAAGTTTAATTTATACTTTAAATTGTGTAAATTATAGGCTAATCCATGAAAGAAGAGAAAATTAGGAAAAATATGAAGTTTGCAGCTAATTTGGACTTGAAGGTTGGTTTGATTCACCCACTATTTAAATCCTTGTATCACACCATTCAAGTCTTTTTATAGAGTTAAAATCCTGTACATAAATGACACCGTTTAGGTCGAATTCAAGTGTCATTTAAGTAGACAAGTATGAATCTCTAGCTAGATTTCTAACCATTTCAACTTTAACATGCAAAAAGTTGCAGCCACTTGCAGAGGATATATAAATTGATGCTCAAAAATCATTTTTAGCATGAAGAGAGAGAGACATGTTATTTATAAAATATTTTTAGATTCTCTCAAGTTCTAGGGTTATTTTCTTGTTTTTTCTTTTTTCTAGTTTTTTTACATATTTAAGCTTATTTTTTTAGATTGTAAGATCTTAAACATCCGAATCTGTAAACATGTTTATAGCACTATTTAGTCCTTTCTTAACTCATTATTTCATTGAAATCCCCTCTTCATTTGATAAAATAAATAATATGATGTTTACAGTGAATATGATGTGCTCTTTAATTCAAATGAGTGGTTGATCTAGTTTCTAGCTAAGGTATGGATAGTAAATGATATGAGCATGATTATAGGCATCATTTATTTAAATGGAGCGTTTAAAGCTTATTCTCACTTTATCACTTAAAATAAAGTTAAGAAGCAAGTTTAAAATATGAGAAAAATGCTTAAGTTATCATATACGCTTTAAACAACATGGTTTAAATGAGTGAATGATCAACCTTTTGTTAATCATGAGGTTTTCGATATGAAAATAAGGATTTTATAGGTTAATTCTCTTGAACCTTAGACTAAACTTTAATTTAGGCTAACTAGAGAAAATGTATTGTCTTAACCATAGCATTGTCTTGACTTAATGAAGATACTCTAGGTACTTTAATTAACTCATTTATATCATTGAAAGCCAAAGTCTTGGCAATTTAATCTGTTTTTGAGTTTTTAAATTATTTGGAAATTTTAGTTAGTTGATTGGCTCTATTTAGCCTCTATACATAGTTGTGATCCAAGTGATGTAGCACTTGCAAAGTTCCATCCTCATAGGAATGATAATTTGATTCTAAAATACCCCACTTTATTATTTGTTTACTGGTATACTTCCTGCATAGTTGGTTTGATATTTTGTTTATGAAATTTTGTGTTTAATTGCTAAAATTCAATAATTCATGGAGATAATTTTGACTAAATCAACATCAACAAGCATCATTGTTCCAAACCATTATGCTTTTGGCTTCAATATGCACTATAATGATGAGAGGCTAGGCCACAGCTATGTTGTTGTGTTAAAATGTTATACTACTCTCTTTCTTTGAAATTATAATCGTGGCTCCTTTGAGCATATTGATGTCATTGTGATAGCTGTTTTATTTTTAGAATTTTACTCCATAATTTCTCCTTTTGTAATTTTTATCCATCAATTGTAATAAGTACATAAACTTCAAAAAAATAAGTCATTTGAAATATAATTATATAGGTAATAGCTGAAATTCACCAACAAACATATACATTTTTCTTACTATCAAATTCCCCTACGTTTAAGTGTTTTCTTCTCCTCAAGCAAACCAATTCATAATTCGAATTCAAATTACAAAATACTTATAAGAAAATTTTCATTCTCAATAGACAAAGCCATTGAAAGTTCTCCATTAATCATTCAACCACAATGGATTACCAAGATACTATGCAATGAACTACTCATATCTATGTGCTTCAAATTTTAATCTACTTCACGTGTCCTTCAAACTTGTACTCAATTCGCAAGACTCAATCCTATGCCTATAATGAATATAACAAGTAACATTCTTTAAGCACATCACAACATTTATTATTAATTAGTTATAAACTTTAGTTGCGAGGATTAATAGTTAAGTTGAGAAGTTAACTAGTGCTTTTGCATGAAGGTAAACACCTTTTCATGAATACCATCGATTACTCAACTAAGTCCCCTTCATTAATTGATTACTAACAACACTCTTTAACTTCTATCTTCTTATTTGAATGTTGTTAGCGAAGTGATTTTATTTTGCTTACCAATTAACACCTTTTTAAAAATTTTGTAGGGAAAACATGATTTAAAGAAATAACAAGTACTCAAGTACATGCATCTTACACATAGAATCTTAAAATGTTCATTAAGTATCCATTGTCCAAAGTCATGAAGAAATTTAAACTTACTTGGCCATTAACACTCATAATTAATCATGCAAACATATCATGTCACTGAAATAATTAAACCCATGATGAATAGTTTTAACAATATGCTCTTTAAGAAAGAAAATTTCCACAAATTATTTTGCACAAAAATTATGAAATTGATAAACTTAGAATATTATATGAACTTTCATAGTCCCTCCCCCACACTTAAACTCAACATTTTCCTTGATGTTTAAAATAATAATTAAAAACAATGGAAAGGTAAAAGATGTAACAAAAAATTCATAAAATTATTTTTCATGACAAAAAGGCACTTTATAAAGACAAAATGTAATAATAACCATTAAGCTCCTATCTAAAGTGTAACTACAATTGGTTGATACTAAAAAAAGAAAAAAAAGAAACAACATGATGTGAAAAACTAAACTTAACTAAAACATAAAAAATAAATGAAAAAACATAAACAAAGACACCTACAGGTTCAAGTTAGTCTAAAGCAGGATCAAGGCTGCGGTTTGATAATTAAACAAACTCCCATAACTGTGTGATTTATTGTTATAATTACTCATGCTACTTTTGAATCTCGTATTGAAAAACAAGCAATAGTGTGTAAATGTTATTAAGTGATATTGTAGAAGATGAAATGGACTAAGGAGGGGCTATTGAGGGCCTGTGAGTAATTGAAACTAGTACATTAATTTTTTAGGATGGTAAATGTCATATTGATAGACTCATTAGATGAATGAAGCACATGTCTTGCATAGTCAAATTATACAACCTCTTATTATGCTGCAATAGCCTGTGAGACAAGTTTCTCCACCAACCTGGCTCTTGTACTTCCATGCCTAAAGTGAATGGAAAGTGATTAGAGTTAATGGAATGACAGGAGGTTTCTCTCTCATGTTGACACCTAGATCATTTAAGATCCTCAATATTAGGTAAGAAAAATAAAGTTTCCTTTTGTTATTGCTATATCATACCGTACTACTCATATGATAAATCTAGTTAGTATGACCCCCTCTATCAATCACAGTTTGTGGAGCTTGCAATACAATAGATAGGATACCTTAAAGTGTATTGTATTGAGGCAATTTGCTTGAAATTGGGCATTTGATTAAATGAGAGTGATAATGATGCACTCTATCACTCTAAGGCCTCAATGTATGAAGTGGGTAGGCATGATGACTATGGACTCCTAAAAGTTCAAATGCGTAATGAGTTGATCCTCAATAGAAATTA
Source organism: Pinacopodium congolense (assembly GCA_028565735.1). NCBI lineage: Eukaryota > Viridiplantae > Streptophyta > Magnoliopsida > Malpighiales > Erythroxylaceae > Pinacopodium > Pinacopodium congolense. The sequence continues at coordinate 1,068 of JAOXYD010154002.1, read as the reverse complement.
GGTTCTAACAACACCTTATCAACCAATGAGATCATGTTTATTATTTGTACACTACTAGAATCTGGTACCCTAATAAATAGATAGGCAACAATGAGTCAAGAAGATTAAGGCAATTGGAACTATTGTCTTCATCTCAATAATATCATCTTCGTTTTTGTCCTCTATGTTAAAACTTTCGAATAAAGGTCAAAAAATATGAGCTATCCAAATGAACTATCAACTCATAGCTGAATGCTTCAAATGCAGCCATATTTTGAAAATTGACATTTACCTCCAAATAGGGATATCAATCGGGTGGGTCAGGTCAGGTTCGAGTTGGGTCATTTCCAGTTAACACCAATTCGGGTTCAGGTTGGGTCATTTTGAGTTCGGGTCGTTTCAGATTAACACCAATTCGGGTTCAGATCGAGTTAATTTGGTTTCGAATCAATTTCAAGTTGGGTTAATTTTAGGTCGAGTGGAGTTCAGGTTGGGTCAAATTCAGGTCAGGTCAACGCAGGCTGACCCATCGGGTTAAATGAAGTTTCATATATGTATGAATAAAAAACTTTGTTTGTCATTTTCCAAACTCTAAATTCTAAATAACAATATTTTTAATTAATTTTTTAAGATAATTATTCGTAATTTTGGTAATAATTAAAAAATAAAAAATTTAATTTGTTTGCTAAAAATTTTAAAATGAGCATATTAACTTAAATCAATTTTTTTAATAAAAAAACTTGTTTTCAAGGTTTATAAAAATTTATTTAAACGAATATAATGGTTAATATGACTAAATAAAAACTAAGTGGGTTATTTGAGAAAATTAAAAGGGAAAAGTAAGTAATTTAGTTACAGGATGAAAAATTTTAGGATGTGCTTCATATAAACTTAAAAATAAGTGGTTAATAAGTAATTATACCAAAAGAAACTTACAATTGCATGCAAAACATCTTAAATAAGGTCTTGTTATTTTTGTTTAATTTTGATCATGCATTGTACATAGTTTTTTAAAGTGGTATAAAGTTTCATAACATAGTCATTGAATCATTTTTATTATTCATATGGTATAAAATTATTTTTTAAATC
>JAOXYD010154001.1:0-24164 GCA_028565735.1 Pinacopodium congolense | reverse complement strand
TTAAAATTGATAAAGATCATGTGAGCGCGAGAATTGAGTGAGTAGCGCCTTGGTATTCCTTCTAGGGGGTATTAGGGAGTTACAAATCCTCATTGAACTAGGTAATTTATCATGTTTGGTAGGTACTTGTGTGTGTTTTAATTTTATTTTGAGTGTTAGGATTGAATAAATCAAGTGTTGAAGCTTTAGAAGTATGATTGAAGTAAGTGTAGTGTGTTTGAATTAAGTTTGGTGTGATTTGCCCATTAGTTTTTATGTGTTTAATAAACCATTCAATCAAACTTACTAAGTTGTTAGTGGATGGACAGATTATATTGCAGTTCTCTTATACCTGATTCTATAAGGGAGCCACATAATTTCTTTCAAAGAAAAGATTATGTATATTTTCATTTTCACTTCAGATTTTCAAATTTAATGGTCCTTTCCAATATGTAAATGTTATCTTTAACAGCCATCCACAAGATGAAAGAAGCTTTTATTAAAGCTTCCTTAAACCAAAGTAATTTATGCCATGCCATAACATTTAATTTAGGACCTAACAACTCAATTCAAGTTTTATTTGAGGAAATCCTAGTGTAACTCCTTTTCCATAGGGCCATATCCTATAATCAACATTTAGAGCATATTTAAAGAGATATCTTTTATCCACCTTGTGCTCTTTGAGCTATAGTCTTATGCACGTCCCTATACAATCATTTTGACCTATGAATTTATTAGAAATGTGTGAACATGATGTTGAAAGTCGAGTAGATTTATCAAAGGACCTTCTTTACCCAACAATCAAACCAATAGTGAATATGGTCCCCATCACCAATTCTATGTATGATCTCATTTTGGAATATAGATCTTAGCCTCAATATTTGGTAAATTTTCCATAAATAAGTAGGTTGTAAGGAAATTTACCGTATACTTCTGTCTTTGAGGAAATTTATATGTACCTACTTGACCCACAAAGCTTCCTTATCCTTGAATACACTCTATATCTTCTTGGTAATTGAAATTTTAGTAGTAAAGCTGTTGAAAATGATCCTTAGTGCACCTAAGCACTTTGGAGTGCAAACTTCATTCCATCTAACCTCTACACATTTTCTTTACATATCTTGGCTAGAAAATTGAAAGTTCCTTAATAAGCTATATATCAATTTTGTGATTTTTTGGGTCATTCAATGGAGTTTATCTAGTACGAAGCCAGTTGGGATAACACAATGCTTGCTAATTGTTTTCTATATATATATAAGAAAGTTTTTTATAAAACCAATATTCAATTCTCCTTTGAATCTTCTTCAAGAGAGGAGCATAACTCCTATATAAAGGCTTTCTACAGGTAATTAACACTCCAAGGTATGTGAAAGGTAGCTCACCAATATGCAAGTCTAAAATCTACTATATTTGTCTAACTAGGTCCTCTAAACTAGAAGATAGGAAAATATGACTCTTCCTATTATTGATAAGTAGGCTTGACATATTTTGGAACTCCTATAGAGAATCTTTAATTAATGTAATAGAAGTCATATAAGCACTAAAGAGTAGTAAAATATCATTTGCAAACATTAGTAAGGCAATTTACAGTTCTTTACGCTTTAAGTGGAAAGAAAACCAAGTATCCCTAATATTTTATTACAAATATGCTTGTTTAGGACATCCACTCCTAATGTAAAAAGGTATGGAGAGAATGGATCTCCTTGTCTGATTCCTCTTCTTCTTTGAAAAATCCTTGTAGGCTCTCCATTAATCAACATGTTAAAGGAAGAGGCTATGACACGTTGCACTATCTAGCCCGTGAATCTTTAATGGAAGCCAAACACCTTCAACGCAGTTAGGATGAAGCTCCAATTAAAAGAGTTATAGGCATTACGAAGGTCTGATTTAATAACACGTCATTTAAGATCACTTATATGAGTATAATGTTTGAAAATTTCCTGTGCAGTTAAGTTGTTATCTCCTATGGCTCATCCCTCAATAAAAGTCATCTGTGTAAGATTTATTAGATCTTTAATAACATATCCTTATAACCAACACCTTAGAGATAATTTTATAAATAAAAATGAAGGAAACAATTGGTCTCAATTCCTAAAGGGCTAAAGGATTTTGCACCTTTGGGACTAAACAAAAAAGGTTATTTATTATTAAGCTCTCAACATTTTTTCCTCTTGAAAGAATCCTTGCATAGTATTTAAAACAATCCACTAACAATCAAGATCCTTATAAGATGAAATATTCAAATCATTACCTTAGGACTCATAACAAATCAAGTGTGCATGGTATGTAAATAGCCAAGAAAATTCATCTTTCCATTCCCCTACACTTAAACCAATTTATCTTCAATGTTAAGCACAATAGGAGGAATAAAAATAAGAATACTTCTTAAATTATGTAAACAATGTAAGTCCTTGATGAAAAAGATTGCAACTCACTTGTGTTCCTAAAAAAAATAAAAGAAAGAAAAGGCATGCAAATGGAAACATAAATAAAATCGTATCTAAAAAAGAGATAAACATAAAAGCTAAAGGAATGTATAGGTTGCCTCCCATCAAACACTTGTTTAAGGTCTTTAGCTCGACCCCTTTTGTTTCACATCATGCCATATTTCACAAGAAAAATTGAAAATGGATTAAAGGGAAAAGGGAGAAATCCTCTAATTTTTACAATAAATGTCAATCATATTTGATGTTTGGAAGAGCTATAAGACATACACAAATAGAAAACAAGGTGATAAAGGTCACAAATTAAAAATAACAACAATCAATAATATAATAACATAATAATGATAGTTCTCTAGCAACGATGCCAAAATTTTGGTTTAACGATCATTGATCATTAAATAATATAACTAACTTACACTCCTAACTTGGTAGTATGGTGGACCAGGGTCAATCCCATAGATAACTATCTGGTTTTTACTTTTTTTAAAATATTTATTTAAAACACTTGATTTAATTAAAATTGATGTAAACTAACTAAATAAATAAATAAATGCTAATAAAATAGGAACAAAAATAACAAGAAATAGATAACTATGATGAAACTAAATTAGAAGACTTTTTTGGGATTTGAAAAATATAATCAAACATTGAAAAAATATAAATTTTGTTCTAACTAAGATGTTAACGTATAGATACAAATAAATTCCTGTGTCCTGAATTCCTCCAATTATAAATAAATCCGAAAAGTTCTAAAAATACCTTTAACTAACACAATAATCTAGAACATTCAGAACTCAATGGGCTTAATAACATTAAGCATTAAGGAATAATTAACTTACACCATAGTTAAACAAGAGCGAACAAACTTGGATCATGCCAATTAAAGAATCAAGACCCTAGATTAATTGATTAAGTTTAAATTACAAATTCAATTAACCTATTGGTACTTTTGATATTAACTAGTGACAATTATGGATCATAAGCCTGTAACTAGCTTCAAACTGAAAATCATAAATAAGGTGATCAAGTCTATAATATAACCCCTAATTCTTCTCATTTAATCAAAATTGTTTATTTAATCTTAACAAAGAACACAATGTCCATTAAAACACTATTTTTATCTCACGATCACAATTCATTTATCCTTTCAATATCTTCCAATAAAAAAAGTTATACTGACATTTTAAAATTAATAAAACATAAACTAAATTAAAAAACCTTTTAATAAATAAACAAAATATAGATAAGGAAAATGAAAGATTCAACACTCGAATTAACAATTTTAAAAGGTTTAATCAAACATTCAAAATGCATCCAAATGTAATAACATAAAAACTATAAAAGAGAACAAGAAAAAAAATAGGAAAAAAACTCAAATTAAAATGAAGTATTACTTCACCTAGAACATAACTTAAATGAGTGTTTAAACTATAAAGATGAAAGGAAGAAAAATCCCTAAACTTAAGATGAAAATTACGAAAACTAAGTGGTTACCTAAATGGTGCCCAAAAGAGGAAATCCCCAAGACTGTTCTTGTCCTTAAATACTCCCTCTTTAGGGTTTAAGCTAATTTAGAGTGAAAAAACCCTATTGCCTTTACATTCAATGATGAAATATGTTTTTTTTAGGACATTAGTGACACTTAACAATACCATAAATGGTGTCAGGAAATACAACCATTAAATGGTCTTATACTCGAGCTTTAACGATGACTCTGTGGAGATTAGCTTTGTCGTTGATCACTCGGCATTAAAGTACATGAATCTATTTTCGTTTTTGTTCTTGATTTGTTTCACATAGAATTGATGTCATCATGATTAAATCTACATTTTAACTTATAATAAACATAAATTAGGAATTTTGGCATCAAAATAAAGGTGAAACCATATCAATATACTTATTACAATTCTAAAGAATAAACCCCTATTAGTTCCCCTTCAAGTTAATCAATTCTTTTATGCAATTAAAAATTAAAAAAAACAATACAAAAAGGTCTTGATTGTGAGATTAGGGGAACCAAAGCTTTTACACTCATAATGAATTTTTATATAATTAAGGAGGAATTAAAGAACTTGAATTCAAATAGGGTTTCTAATACAAAAAAAGGCATTAAGAATTCCTTATACAATCTTAATGTAATTTAATCTCAACTAAACAATAATCGTGTTGATCCTTTTCTCTAGGGACAAGAAAAAATTACTTTGCCAAACTAGGCACAAGCTATTAATAACTCTATAGTAGAGATCAAAGGTATTGTGGCTAAAAGATGGGGATAGGAATTTAAAATTTTTCTTTAAAAGAATCTTGTCCAATAGAAAGCATAATAAGATAGCTTTACTCACTATAGATTCCAATGCATATATCACTGACTAGATAGAACTATAGTAGGAGATTTACTCTTACTTTACTAAGACCATTAGAAAACTAGCAAATATATCCTCCTTAAGTTAGATGTTACAAGAAATTATGAGACAATAGTTACCCCCAGGATACAAAACTCTTATATAAACCTATGGATGAAAATAATGTTAAAAGAGTTGTTTTCTCCTTCATGCTAACAAAGATTCAGGTAACGAATACCTATTTCTTTCAAAAAACATAACCTCATAATAGAAGTTTAATTAGTTATTCAATCTTTGATTCTTCAGAAGTGGCCATATGCTAAAAGAAATAGTAATACCTTCATCTGTCTTATCTTAAAAATATGAACTTCTAACACATTAGGTGATTTCAGACCTATTACATATTGGAACATTATTTACAAAGTTATTGTTGAACCAATGGAGGTTCCAATCTTGGTTTTAATGATAACAAAACATGTTTGATTACTAGTGGTTTAAGTTTATGATGTTAATCCTAAAGATATGTATGTTTCAAGAAGAATTCAATATGGAAAGCTTGGAGTTTAAAGGTCAAAATTGAAGATATTGGAAATTATAATGTCTTGGAAGTTTCAAGATCTTAGATAGGTTGTTTCAAATATGTTTTTAAGTTTTACTTACTGTTCAATTGACCTAAGGACTTAAGTTTGATCATGCATTGCATTTGAAATGTCAAAGTGCATATTATCTCAATTCATAGGCCAAATCTTGTGTTTTAATTTTTTTAAGGTATTTGATCGTTCATATAGCCTTAATACATGATTTCAAAAGTGTTTAAAGTCTCAATTATCATTAGGAACTTGTTTGGAATTGATTGGAGTCAGTTTTGCAGCATATTCTTTGTTTTCTAGACACTCAACGGTGGGCTGATCATCCATCAACGGCACCATGCTTGAGTGCTGTTGCACCATGTTTCCAGAAGCTATCAATGGTGGGTTGTTTTTAGCATAACGATGTCGTTGATCAACTCAGAGGGTGCCATTGAAGAGTCAAACTCTAATGGCTAGTTTCCCCTATCAGGTCTTATTCTTTTTGTCCTCTTTCTAACTTCTTAAAACCCCTCCAAAACCTCTCTTAAGCCTCTAGAAACTATATATACTCCTTATAAACGAATTGTGATACTCTAGACACTCCTAAAATAGATCAAACCTTCTGAATTTCTCAAAAGCCTTAAGCTGCCCATATTCTCACTCCACTTATTCTCATTCAATCTTTTGCTATCAATTTGGGTTTTTGGGTATGCAAACTTGTGTTTAATATCTTGCTTAAGTGTTTACAAGGTTATTTGATCCATCTTTTACATTTTAGAAAGCTTATTTCATCAGATTAAAGCTAGAACTCATTCATATATCAAAACTGTCTCTATTGAGACTGTTCTAACTTGAATCTTGATTTCAGGTGCTCAAACCTTTTTTCTAAAATTGTATTATTGAAGTTTTCATATTGCTTAAGGTCTCTAGATTGTGTTTGAACCTTGTTTCAAAATTTTAAGACCTGTTTAAGCTATTATTGAGCTAGAAATTTCATATACTTCAAGATAGCTTCTGTTTTCACTAGTTCGAGTTTGATTTCGATTTTAACCTGCTTAACCTATTTCTTTGTGTTTTTTATTATTGTTTTATGATTGTTTAGTTCTTAGGAGTCAGATTAAATTTAGTTTCGAATTTTTGGTTGGACATTTCATCATTTGTGTGCATTAGTTCACTTAAACATCAAAACTGTCCAGTTTTTTTATATTTTTCATTTATTCACGATTTTCATTATATTAACCAGTTTTGGTTGCATAAATTTATTGTGACTAACTTACATAAGGTGTTAGTAGTGCTCTAGTATTTTTGGTTTGATTTTTAAGAACTTATATTTATGTTTTGAACTGAATATTCATAAAGTGCTTAAGTTGGCCAGATTTTGTGATTAGCTTATCTTGATCATATTGCTTGAACATATGCACGTTTTTATGTTTGATTTTTGCCATACTAATTTTGTTTAGCCTTTCAAGATTGTTATCATTCATAAATATCATTTATTGAAAGCTAAAGCCCTTAGTTTAAATTGAGCATTGAGTTAAACACCTTTCAAGGTGTAATTAGTTACTTGAATATGGGGGAATTAAGTCTTTTCGTTATTTATGAATTTTATAGTCTTATTTTTGCCTTGAAAATATTTGGGATAGCTTACTCTTCACCTTAGAAAGTAAGATTGTTGTTGTTGGGTTACTCTTCACCCTTAGAAAGTAAGATTGTAAAGGTTACTCTTCACCTTAAAAGAAGATTATACTTGTTTTGATTGATTAGTATAAAATCATCCAATAAGTAGTTGGAAAGGAGACGTAGCCTATCTTTGGGGTAGGTGAACTTCTTTAAAATTTCCTTGTGTCTTTCGCTAAACTCTACTTATTGCATTTACTTTGATATTTTTATTAACATTCCATATTAGGTTGAATCTTGGATTAGTGATTTCATTTAGTTTTACAATTGAATTAGATTGCTAGTTTGAGTTTGCGAAAAAATTTTAATACCCAATTCACCCCCCCTCTTGGGTGCCATAGGACTTACAAGCACTATGGGCCAAACTAGTGTGGTTAAAAGATGTTTTATCAAGACAGAGCTTTATCCTTTGGTTAACCCCAAAATTGTGGTCCCAACTAGAAACTAGCTCCCCTTCTAACCACTTACAACGAGGTTGCTCACCTCTTAAGGAGAAAAACAAGAGAAGCCACCTTGCTCCCTGTCACATTCTCTACTTGCGTTTGTGTTTTTTGTCACGAAAGGAACTACAAAATTTTCAACATCAAAATTGCCAACCTACAAAGCCTACTATCCTTTACTACTCATTTAGATCAAGATTCCTTTATCACAAACATGGATGCCACCTTTAGATTTGAGAGTTAACTTGTTAGACAGACTTGGGACTTATAATTTCCTAACCAATTTCTATTTTACATATATAAATTTAGCTGACTTTAACCCACTTGTAGGAGATAAGGGCTAGCTAGAAGAGGATTATAAGAAAGACACAAGCATAAGTCTAAGCCACTTGACTACATTGAATACAAGATAGGTCTTATTATAAAGGTTATACTCAAGATAGAAAGCAGCTAAGACACCAACCCCTAAAACTAGGAGTGAACCAATCCACATCTGAATCTCAATGGATTCAAAGGCTAACAATGATCATATCTTAGACATTACAACCTTTACAAGGATAAAAACCTTCACATTAAAAAAACCTAGACTATCCAGACATTGATCCTAGAAGGACCTACAACACTTTAACATCATCCATCTTCTATAACTAGTAGGCGTTCCTTAATGAAAAGGAAGTAGTTTAAGTCTTTTCCACAAAGACCTACAAGAAAAGATTTAAAGTTCTAGTTTAGAAGACTTTAAAGGAGAAAGCTAGATAGAAGTAGGCAGAAGAAGCATGGGCAGTTCAAATGGAATGAAATACTTCCAAAGGTGGAGCCCCAAGCTATAATGGATTAATTTAGGAATCCCTTCATCTTCCTAAGGCATTCTTAGAACAAATTCTAGCCGTAACTATTTGGATTTTATTGTTTTCATCTCAAGTGATCCCCTTTTCTTATCCTTATATAGGTTCTTTTAGTTTGACTAGTCATTAGTTTTAAGCTCCCTTTGTGTTTTAAAGCTCTAATGTATATTATTTTCTTCTTATTTATCTTAAGTCAATGTTTAAAAAATTTGCCTTTAGTTTCTATTAGTAAGTTATCTATTTTCCTTCATAGGTTCTTCCTGTTACCTTTTGTATTTAATTATATAAACATCATTTTTTTAATTAATACTTTTTACTTTTTATAAAAAAAACAAGAATAAAATGTATTTAAATGTCACAAAGAAAGAATTTTTTTTTAAGTTCAAATATTCAATGAAGAAAATGGTATAAGGCACTAGCAACCAAAAAAAAAAAATACAACGCAAATCATTTACTTCAAATCTTCAATTGGTTTTATTAATGTGAAACATCGCTTTGTATAGAGATATAGAGAAAAACGTCAAAACCTTAATTAAATGTGTAATAAGGATTTTACGAAATAGGAATACTACTTAAATTGGAAGGCTAATAATTCCTATTAAGGTAATAATCAAACTCTTAATACTACCTTTACTAGGATGTTGGTCTTATGTGGCACCTAAGAGCAAGAGGAGTGAATTAGGTTGTAAAAATTTAAGCAAATTGCACAACACTTTAAAAAAAATTGCAAAAGCTAAAAAAGGATGTTGAAATGCACATAATAGATAATATAAATTTATATTATCGAATAAAAATAAGTAAGCAATATAAAAAAAAAGATTTATAATTTCAACCACTTACAAACTCTTTTTGAGGTTCAAGGTTAACCGTCATTTTCTTTTTTTAAAACTTAAGAATCACCTTTTCAATTTTCATTTTGAAGGCACAAGAATAACCTCTTTAGTATAATATTTTGATATAAAAAAAGAGGCACTCAATGTATAAACCACAAAGCTTAGTAACTTTTGCTCACACAAAAAGACAATACAAATGCACAATATATTTCTCAATTCACAGAAGACTTAGAATATTTAAATGTAACTTACTATAGAAACTTACTAAAATATCATTCTTTTTTTCTTCTTCTAATCAACCAATTTATAGTTCCAATTAATATCAATTATTCATTGTTAAATCTCTAACGTTCATCTTCGTCATTAAGGTATATTAATATTGTGTAATATGACCGTTCATGATCTTTCGTTATATAATATTTCCATTTGGTTGATCGGTAGATAACATTCAGTCAACCCACCTCCTATATTTGTACATTCAGTTGACGGATAGATGACATTTAGTCGATTGACCTTCACTTCTGTTGTATTCGATAGACTAACTTCCATTTAGTCGATCGATCTTCACTTTTATTGTAGTCGGTTGATCAATTCCCATTCGGTCAATTGAGTATCTATTTTAATACATTCAGTCGACTGATCCTATTTCAACATCTGCAGCTAAAACATGAATCAACTTCTTTAATTTACTTAACACTCTTCAATACTTTAAGCTCCATCCTTTTTATCCAATGCACTTAAAACTTCTTCTTTTGAAGACACCTATCCTTACAACATACTTAAGTAAAAATATTAGTAGTAAAAGTGTTTTGTCATCATGAAAAAAAGGTTGAGCCTCCTTTGGTTTAACAATCTCCTCTTTTTTGGTAATGACAAAACCATATGATATTAAAACAAACAAGCAACATGATCAACCATACCAATTCAAAATTTATAAAAAAATTTATTTTGAAATGAGCTCCCCCTTAATTCATGCATAACGTAAAAGATACAAAGAATATAATATAAATGCAACTTGCTATAATAACTTTCTAAAACTCATTCTCTTTTTCTTTTGCTAATCAACCAATTTAGATTGTTGATTAATATTAATTAGTTGTTGATGAACCTCTAACTTTCATCTTCATCATAAAGGTAGATTACCATTACGTAATATGACCATTGTTGATGTTTTGCTGTATAATCTTTTCATTAAACCAGTCGATAGATGATTTTCAGTCGACCTACCACCTATATTTGCACATTCATTTGACTAATAGATGACATTTGGTCGACTAACCTTCACTTCTATTGTATTTAGTTAATTAGTTCCTATTTAGTCAACTTATCTTCACTATTGCTATATTCAGTTGATTAGTTCCCATTCGGTCAATCGATCTTCTGTTTTAAGGCATTCAATTGACTAATCTTATTTCAAAATGAACAAATAAATCATGAATCAACTTATTTAATTTATATAACACTCTTCAATACTTTAACATCCAGCCTTTTTATCCAATGCACTTCGAACTTCTTCATTTCAAGAAACCTATCCTCACAAAATACTTAAGGAAAAATATGAGTAGTAAACACGTTTTGTCATCATTAAAATATAAAGGAACCTCCTTTGGTTCAACAATTTCCCCCTTTTTGGTGATGACAAAACCATATGATATTGAAACAAATAAACAACATGATCAATCATACCAATTCAAAATTCATTTAAAAATTATTTTAAAAGTAGCTATAGTGTAAGCTAGCTCCCCCTCAATTCAGGCATAAAGGAAAAGATACAATGAATATAATATCATATATCTCTCCCCATTTTTGGAATGAATGCAAAAGGCATAAGATATTATAGTTAATGTCTATCAATCATGCAAATTTCTTTTTGAATCATACATAAACGATCTTCATTCAAAGGTTTAGTAAAAATATCAACTAATTGATGTAAACAATCAACAAACTCAAGTTCTATATCTCCATTTTTAACATGATCTCTAATAAAATGTTAACTAACTTCAATATAATTAGGTCTATAATGCTAAATGGGGTTCTTTTTAAAACAAATAGTGCTAGTATTATCACATCGTATGAGAATTTTATGAATATTCAAACCATAGTCCTTAAGTTTTTGTTTAAGCCATAAAACTTGAGTGTAACAACTATCGACAACTACATATTCATTTTTTGCCATAAATAATGCAATAAAATTTTTTTCCAAAAGACCACGAAACTAATATGTTTCCTAAGAAATGGCATACATCATACGTACTTTTCCTATCTAATAAACTTCCCACATAGTTAGCGTCTGAATAACCAACTACATCCAAACATTCATTTTTAGGATACCAAAGTCCTAAATGCAATGTACCTCTCAAATATCGCAAAATAAGATTAATAGCTAATAAATGTGATTCTCTAGGTGAATAATGAAAACATTCACACAAAAAAACACTGAATATAATGTCAGATCCACTGGCACTTAAACACTACAAACTACCAATCAATCTCAAGATTGTTTTACATCTATCTCTTTACCATGTTCATCCTTGTTTAACTTCATGGATGTATTAATCATACTATCCAAAGGTTTCATTTGATCTATGCCAAACTATTTTAGTAGTTATCTTATGTACTTCTATTTGTTAATGAAGATGTCTTCCTTGATTTGTTTAATTTGGAGTTGAGGAAGAAATTCAATTAATCTATCATGCTCATTTCGAACTCCTTGCTCATACACTTAACAAATTCTTGACAAAAACTCTCATTAGTGGCACCAAAAACAATATCATCTAAATATATTTGAACAATTAACAAATCATTTTTATCTTTCTTATTAAACAAATTAGTGCCCATTGTGCCCTTTTCAAATTCATTTTCAAGCAAAAATGCACTTACTCTACAATATTATTGTTTAGTTGCTTGATTTAAACCATATAATGCTTTAGATATTTTAAAAACATGCTCTAGTGCATCATGTCAATAAAAACTAATGGTTGCTCAACATAAACTTCTTCTTGTTGTATAAAACAATTAAAAAATGAACTTTAACATCCATTTGAAACAATTTAAAACACATATAAGATTCAAATGCAAGTGAAAGACAAAAGGCTTCTAATCTAGATACCAGGACAAATGTTTTATCATAGTTTATACCTTCTTCTTGGTTATAACCCTTCGCTACTAATCTTGGCTTGTTTTTGATAATATTACCTTGTTCATCTAATTTTTTCTTGAAGACCTATGTAGTACCTATTATCGAATGATTTACGAGCCTAGGCACTAAAGTCTAAACTTTGTTTCATTCAAATTGTTTAATTCTTCATTGCTAGGTAAAATCTAATTCTCATCATCTAAAGCCTCTTCTATAGTCCTAGGTTCAATCTTTGAAATAAAGCCAAGATTTCATAAACTCGTTAGATGTCACCTGTAATTTAGTCAGGGGGATGTTCCTCTTTTATATTTTTAACCTCTTAGTAGCTTTTTGATTCTCCTTTCTTCACTTCGTTCAACAATTTATTCTTAAGATGTTCATCCTTGGTCGTTAAGTGAAAAGTTCTCTAAACCCTTAGATAGATCTACATCATCAAACTCAAGTACTTTCTTTCTTTAGAAAGGGTTAGTTTCATTAAATACAATATGCATGGAATATTCTACTACATGAGTGACCTTGTTATAACCTCTATATGGTTTACTAGATAAGGAATATCCTAAGAAAATGCCCTCGTTTATTTTAGAGTCAATTTTCCCAAACTATCTTTCATATTCAAGATATAAAATTTGCATCCAAAATATTTAAAATTATTAATTTTCAATTTCTTTCCAATTAGAAAATCAAAATTTTTTTTGTCAAATTCCTAATATTCACTCTATTAATAACATGATATGCAAATGCAAGAGTTTCAGCCCAAAAATATAGAGACAAATCATATTTATTTATCGTAGTTTGTGCCATTTCTTGTAAATACCTATTCTTTCTTTCTACACACCATTTTGTTGGGTTGTCTTAGGTGCAAGAAATTCATGTTAGATAGCATGATCACCACAAAAATATTTAGATATGTCTTTATCAAATTCTCTACCATGATCACTTCTAATAGATGCAATAGAAAAATAATTTTCATTTTCAATTTTCTTCACAAAAATAACAAACATTTTTTAAGCATTCATCTTTGGTACTTAAAACCCGAACCCAATTAAGTATACAAAATTCATTAACAATAACAAAAGAACATGATTTTCATCCTAAACTAGCTACTCCATTAGGACCCGGTAAATCCATAGGAAGCAATTCAAGTGGTATAGAAGATGTTACTGATTTTTTATTTCCAAAGGAGCTTCTTACTTACTTTCTCGTTAGCATGCTCCACATACTTTATCTTTTTCGTACTTCATAGTTGGAAGACCTTTAACAAGTTGTTTTAAGTTAAGTTTTGAGAGAAGATCCATACTCAAATGTTTAAGCCGTTGGTGCCAAGTCTAAGCACACTAACTTAAAGATATCAAACACTTGTCTTTAAGGCTAGTAACACAACATAAATCAACAATGTAAATATTCCCTTCCTTTTTTCCTATGAAAAAAAAATGTCATTGTACATTTTAGAAATAACACATTCATCTCCTGCAAAACTCACTTTATAACATTTATCACATAATTTAATAGTAACATATTATGTTTTAAACCTTTACCAAGCAGTAAACTAACGATTAAAGGCGAGTTGTCTTTACCTATTTTTCCAATGCCAACTATTTTACCCTTGGCATTATCATCGAAAGTAACAAATCCTCCATCCTTACTTTTGAAGGTCATGAACTGCAAGGGATTGCTGGTCATATGTCATGAACAATCACTATCTACATACCATTTGTTTCTCTTTTTGGTTTCCTGAATGACAAGGAATATATTTATGTACCCATCTCATTTGGGGTCTTTAGATGTTAACAATAAGCCTAACTCATCCTTTCAGCGTAAGCTTAAGAAAATTGAGAAAACAATGCTGCACAAAAATGGTTATAGGGAAAGGCTTGCAAGATCTTATGTTGTACCAATGACAAAGTGAAGGATTTTAAACTTATCAATCGACTGGACTCGACTATCAACCGACATATATATGTTAGGTCAACCAATGGTCATGGTTGGTCAATCGAACTTAAAACCAAATGACTTTCACATGAAAATTTTCGATCGTAAGCATAATACCAAGAAGTAAGGGAATTATCTGACTTTTGGAATCTAAATTATTCTTATTTTTTTAATACTGTATTTCTTTTATTTATAAGAAAAAATATTCAAACAATCACAACAAAAATGTGAATCATGGTCATAGCATTTACAATAAGATCAAAATAAAGGTGTGTAACGTCTATACATGTTTATTGGTCTAACGTCATCAAAAAGTTTTTGAAAACATTGTTTATGTTGAACAACAGATTTTCTATTATTCATTTGGCTTTGAGTATACTTAAAGGCATGATGTTTAGATTGTGGTTTACTAGGTGGATTATGAAAAATTTTTGACAAGCTTTCATCTTTTAGGTTCTTCCCTTTAATAAAAATAGTTTTGCTAGTGGATGATTTATTATTGTATCCTAGTCTATGTTTATCATTTCCAAATTTCTGAACACTCAATAATGTTTCAAGTTTTTCTTTTCCCTTATTAAAATTTTCAAGTGATTCTTTGAGGGATTCAATTTATTTCTTTAAGGACATGTTTTTGTCAACTAGTTCATCATTGTCTCTGTTAATCAAAACTATGTCTTTTCTAAGATTTTCATTTTCCATTTTGCATACATCTAATTTTTATAAGGTTCACTTGTGTTTGTCATTCAATTCCTTGTTCTTCTTAGTTAATTTTTCTATGTGTTTTAACACTTTAACACTTTATCTTATGCAATTTCACATATAGAAATCCTATTATATTCTTCCATGCTCGAATCACAGTATAAAATATGCATGGCCTTACAATTTAAAGATACAAATTTCTTTTCTGAAATATTCCATTCGTTTTCCTATTTTAACACTAACTCATTAGCAACCAGTTTAGTAGGTAAGAAAAACTTTTTGATACCATCAACCATTAAAGTATTGAAGAGCATTACGTAAAGTAAAGAAAATGATTCATGTTTTAGCTATTGATGTTGGAATAAGATTGGTTGACCGAATGCATCAAAATAGAAGATTGGTCAATCGAATACAATACAACAGAAGTGAAGGTAAGTTGGCTGCACCCAGATACTGGTCAATCAAGTAGCTCCAACCTTTTTATGCTATGCACTTTAAACTTCTTCTTTTCAAGGCACCTATCCTTAAAACATACTTAATTAAAAATATTTGTTGTAAAAGAATTCTGTCAGCATAAAAAAAAGGTGGAACCTCCTTTGGTATAATATAAGACTTTATTAGAATACCATAATTATGATTGGATCCTATTTGAAATTAAATTCCTAATCTAATGAAAAGATTATCCTATTAGGGTTTTTCTGAATAATATTGGAATTCTATATAACAACTCCTAACCTAAGTAGGAAAGTGGTAAACAATTAAATAAACATAATAAACATGTTTTGGGGCTTTTCAATTAAATAAAATATCACCCATTTACAATAAAACAAAGGCTATAATGATCAATAAGCATTGAAAGACAAAGTTATACCTTAATTTATGACCTTTTACTTCTAAATCTTCAATCACTATAGCTTTTGAAATTGGTTAAATAAGCACATAAAATTTATCTCTTTTTTAGTTAGTCATGCTAGCACTAGAAAGAAATGAAATTTAAAAATAGAACAATAACAAATGAATAAAAAAATTAGCAACAACAATCCAATGAAGAGGAAGAGTGTTAAATTAATAGTAATCAAGACCTCAAGGAAAAGATACAAGGTGGTTACACATAAAACACACAAGAAGAAAGCACCGAAAAAGGAGAAATAAGAAGAAAAGAGAAAGGAAAGCCTTAGAGACACTTTCACTTCTGACACTGTTGAGCCATTAGTAATTAGTGACTTGTTTAGGTACCTTATCAAATTACCTAAAACTCTTATCAATAGTTTATGGCAATAGTAAGAAGTTAACTAAAGGTTTTCTATAATGCCCCTTATTAGTATTTACAGGATAGTAACACTTATTTTTTGGTATTTTTCTTGAGCTCCTTTTCCCATGTTGAGATCTTAAGTTGAATGAATTTCCTTTTTTTCATAAGGTAGTATTCTGTTTTTAGGAATTTTCGAAGCATAGATATTTATTGGATTTATCGAACTAGAGCCTATATAGACTAATTATAAATAGTTTCATATACAATTTCTAATTTTTTTAATTATATTATATTATGCTTTTCTATAAAAAAATAAATTCTAGGCACATAAGTTAATCTAAAAAGCTTAACCAACCGTCCGTACAAATCATTTTTTTATTTAAAGATAGCTTTCTACTCATCACCTTCTTTTATGTGAATTTGCTAATATCTAATTTTTCAATCAATTTTATAAAACATATAGGGACCATGCAATTTTTCAAGTATATCATCTAGTCTAGGAACGGGATGTCTATAATTTAGAATGATTTTGTTTAGGAGGCAACAATTAGCATTCATACACCATGTTCTATCCTTCTTAGGCACTATTAAGACTAGAACTGCATATAGACTCATTCCTTCTCAAACATGTTGCCATGCATTCTTCAAGTTCCTTTTGCAGCTCCCTAGTCACCTTAAGGTTGCTCCTATAGGCTAGTTCGTTTAGGTTACTAGCATCAGGAAACAAGTCAATTTGATTTTATATTCCCCCAATTTATGGTAAACCATTAGGAACGTTTTTAGGAAATAAATCATCAAACTACCGCTATAAAGAAATAAAATCACTTGATAAAGAATAAATCATTAGCATTAAAATAAGCTTCCTTTTACATAAGTATAAGCATAAGCTATTTTAAAAAATAAGGTTTCTTGTTATCACTTTATTTTGTTTAGAACTCACTTTTCTAAATTTTTTATAGAAAAGTAAATTATATCAGTGAAATAAAGTAAAATGTTATGTACAAATTTTTTGTAGCCTATTATACTCCGTAATAAGATGAGATAGCTACTTATCTTTCCAAAGTGATGGCTACGAAATACTAGAAGTACTTCCTTTGGAAATTAAAAACAAGTAGCGTATAATGTACAAGAGCTCTATTATTAAAAGGATTTTTTAGTAGAAAACCTAGATCTGTTAGCAAGACATGAACCTGTAAATTCAAAAAGGTGAATCGTGTAGTTCGTGGAAGTTCTCCACTATTGCCAGAAACTACAAAAAATTTAGAAAAGTGAGTCCTAAACAAAATAAAGTGATAACAAGAGAGCTTATTTTTTAAAATAGCTTATGCTTATGCTTATTTTTGACCACTGTGTTTCACTCGCGTAGTTGTTTCCTCTAATTTCACAGTGGTCCAAGGTTCTACTTTAAACCACATTTTTGTAATAGCTTAGTCCATAATTCTTTAAAGTAGGTAAAGTTGCAAAGCAACTAGTCAAGGCTTACCCGATCTACTATACAAAGGATGCAAAATCTTGGGTAATAGTCATAAAACATTCTTTCCTTGGTCAACATCTTTCTTGTGAGTACTATCTAAAGAATAAAACTATGTTTAGGAATTACATCTTTTGACCATACAATTTTAGTCCAGGAGATTCTACCTATAGAGGGTACTATAAATAATTCCCTGTGAGTATATCTTTGCCAGCATACTAGCAGGATGGCAAGTATCAAACTATACGAAAGTCCATCTCCAATTCTAACTTTGAACTTTTACAAATAAAAAAGGAAATTTTTTTTTGATTTTTTAATGTTCCAAGAGTCATTATTTTTTGGTTTAGAGGCCCAAATTCTTTTCCTTTTTAAAATGATACTATGAACCTATTGCATATATAACGCTTATAAATTTATAAAGATTATCCAGATTCCTTTGGGTAAAAGGACTTCTTTACAAAATTTTTATAGTATATTAGTTGTAATGCTTGAGATTCTAGAGGCAAATTTCACAAAGATAGATAAAAAGTTAACCATAAAGGACTGGCTATTTCAATAATTAATGGACAGTTTAGAAAGGGTGCAAAAGAGGGTTAAAGCTTGAAAAGGGTTTAAATAGAGAGAGAATTTTCATTAGAAAAAAAGTAGATCATCAGCCAAACAAAAATTGCTAAGTTTGATATTGGAAAACCTCAAGTAGTAAGAAAATTTGGAGTTTATGGATATGTGTTAATGAATTATCTGGATCAATGCTTCAATAAAAATGATGAAGGGATATTGGCAAAGGGTTTTCATTAACAAGAATTGCCATATTAGGGATTTAAATGCATTTGGATGTCCAATGGATAAAAGGTACTAGAAAATTTAGGGTTATTAGAGTCAACACAATAAATTGCCATTACATGGAATCATAGGAATTTTTAAAGATGAATCTTAAATAAACACCTATTGTGGCCATTATCAATATGGTAAACTTTTAGAATCTCTTGGGCCAGCAAAATATAAACTTTATTCTCCTTTCATCGATAAAAGTTGTTTGGTTTTTACCAATTAAGAAGGGTAAGATAGTTTTGATCCTATTAGCCAACGTCTTTACTGTCACATTGTAGATCATGTTAAAGCAAGAAATAGGTTGAAATTTTGTATCCAAAGATGGTTTTATGTTTTAAGAACCTGGGTAATGAAAGATGCATTGGTATGCTTTAAAAGTTTCTCATTTTTTTAAAAATTGACTAACCTTTTGATATCATCCCCTATTATATCCTAAGATTTGCTAATGAAAATTTCATTAAACCTTTTAAAATTAGGAGTTTTAGATAAGTTAAAAATAATGAAAGCTTTTTAACTTAAGGGTTTGGAAAGGAAGAAACTAGCTAGTTAACCATTTGAGATGGGATTTTGTACTTGATCAAACTATATAGTGGGTTTATGTTTACTGATTGGGGTCTTAATTTACCCATTGTATCCCTAAAGAACCTAAGGAACTAACTTTAATACCCTCGAGGGATAGGATCAAGGAGTTATTAGGCCCTATAATAAAGGATTTTTTATTGGAATTCCTCCTCATTAATAAGAAATTAAAAAAGAAATTGGTAAATTTACTTTTTACTTTTGTTTGAAAAAATGTTCTTGAAAACTTAGGACAAAGTAGTAATCCAAAATTTATTATTTTTCCTCATTTTTTTATAAAAAATGAGTAAGGATTAAGGGCTAGGGAGGATTGGATAGTATAAGCATGTCCAGCTTCTTTTTTGTTCATGGTTTTGAGGCCAACTTTAATAGCCTTTAGCTTTAAAACTACAATAAACATAGGAGTCCTTCTAACATTAGTTTACCAAGCTTTTATGATAGTAGAATAGAAGTTTAGGAGTTGGGACAAAAAGTTAAAGAATCTATAGAGGGAGTTTCCTTTATAAGAGCCAAGAATAGAAGAAAGAACCATAGGATTGTGGTCAAATGGATTTGGACCTTTTTCTCAATGGCTAATTCCTCTATATTAGTGATCAATTCCCTTAGTTTGGATATTTTTTTCACTCTTCCATTGCATTCTCAGTCTTTTGCTTCAATTCCTCCTTATATACCTAAGACTTATCTTCCCATTTGTTTATGATTTTTCCTCAGGGACTTCCTGCTATTTACTTGTATCCTCTTCTCTATCTCTTAAACTTTACCCATATTTTTTTTAACCATAAGCTCTTCATAAGAGCCTATTCCAAAGGTCCTCCTTATTGGTATCCATTCTCCTTTTCTCTTGTTAACATTCAAGTTTGGTCTATAGTCATTTAAGATTTTCATTCCCCTCTAATCATCACTGCCTTGCTCATTATAAACTATAATTACGCATGATACTATTTTTTTTTTTCACAAATGCATACATCCATTAATAGATTAATATATCTTTACATGGACCATGATAAATGTTTTTATTCACACATTAATATATACATGCATTAATATGTGTTTATTCAATAAGTTCATGTATTAATTTATGAAATAGTTGGTATATTCAACCTAATTATTTTTTAATTTTATGTTCATTTTTAATTATATTAATATTTATTATTTTATAAAAAAATTAATATATTAATATTTAATAATGTTTTACTATAATTAATAACAAAATTATATAATTAATAAAGTTAAAATTTATACAAAGTAATACAATTTATATAAATGCTATAATATTTTTAATTTTATAGTAATCTTACTTGTATAAGTATTAATAGAAATATATAAGAGTATTAGTACAATATTTTGATTAATTAATTGAAATAAATTATATTATAATATATTACTTAAAGTTTTTATTTATTTGAAAAATATGTGAAAAATAATATTAATATGCATAATAATTATATGATTTTATTGTATTAATTGAATATTTAAGTTATGTTGAAATTATATTCACAGGAGATGCTTAATATATGTAGGTACCATTTCATAGATTTTACAAAATCTAAGGACTATTTTATAATTTTAAAAAGTTGGCCAATGCCGGTACAGTTAAATTTTCGGATGAAACTAGTACCAGTTTTTAAAACATTTGTAAGTACTCCTAAATCAGAAAATGCCTAATCCTTATAACTATTAATAGAGAAAGAAACTAGTACTTGCTTACGAACCATAACGTCTCCACATTTTATTCAACCATTTCAATTATAAACTAAGTTAATATTAACAGCGTTGGTAAATCTACTCCCATTAATTGTCAAACTACATGCCTTATTACTGATTCGAGATCTGGTATGAAAAATATTCTCTTTGTACCTCTTCCTCTTTCGCTTCGACCCTCAAAACTCACCTTACCACAAGCTTATCTCCATTTTCAAAAAATTCTACATCCCTAGCATCTTCTATAGGGCTAATAGACTTATCATCCAATCTAATTTTCACTTGCAATATGGAGATCTTCTTTAATCATCATTGCCATTTATTTAGATATTGAGAAGCAATATGAGCTACACCAAAACATTTAAGAACATTTAATATCACAAGTTCTAGTATTATGAATTTCATTTTTAACTTGGGTCTTATTACTTCCCCCCTTCTTTTGGGTTCCTTATTGTATGAAATTTAGGCTGAAAATACCCTTCTCATCCTTTTTGCTCCTATATGACTTTTAAGAAGTTCAACCTAAATCCTATCCTACCTTAATTTAGCTCTTCCTCTTTTTATATTACTCCATTTTAATGTCCATGTGTAATATATCTTCAAGCTCCACATAGGGATGCAGCTCTACCACATCTCTAATAAATCTATTCAAATATTCAAAAACCATGCCATTGTGGCTTCTTTATTCTTCTTTACATTAGCTTTAATCATAGCAATCTCCATCTCCTTGTGATTATCCTCCACATTCTTACTCCTTTGAGAAAGGCTTCGCAATTTCTAAAATAGTAACTTATGATAGTGGCTAGGAACAAATGACCATCCCATATAGGTCTCTCACCATATTGCCTCCTAATAAATACAAATTTATTCTTCCAAATAATTGTAAAATCAATAAACTTTATGGTGATGAACTTCATCTTTTTTTCCCCTATGCTTCATCTCCTTCCATGTGTCTATTAGTCTCAAACCAAGTCATCTCCTACTAGGTATAAGTTGATCCTACCAAATAATTGTATTATTAACCAACTCCATGGTGGCCAATTTAGCCTTTTTTCTCAAAAAAATTATGAAAATCAAAAATTAACTCCACTTTTTCCCCTATTTTAATTAAGCTTCAGGATCATTTTCCCCTTTGAATTATGTTATTTTTAGTTTTATGTTCCTAAAGTTTTTGTCGACCTTAACTCAATTATTATGCCCAAATCTACCCAAACTTGAAATTCAACCCTATTCTCTATCATTTAAATCATCATTGCAGCATCTTCCTTCTTGTTGTGTTTTATGTTACCCTTTATATATTCTTGATTCCATCCTTTTAAACTGATCATTAAGTGAATCAAATCTCTAATTAAGTTTCTATGTTGTTTGTTGCATAGCTTTGATGTAAATCTTATGTCAAAAGAATCTTAAGCACCTATGATGTTTATTCCTTTCCCAAGACATGTATCAAATATTATAAAAATATTATTTTACATGACAAATAGTCCTTTACATGCTTTCCTTAGGATTGATAACACTCAAGATCATATTTCTCTCAAAATAGGCTTTTAACCTCTTTTTGAGCTCTCTCTTGGCTTTTCCACTCTTGTTAGGTTTCTTGGTTATTTAAAGAACTAATAAAAACAAATAAGGATCAATTTACAACATCAAAGAAAAATAAATCCACACAAGAAATAAAGGAATCAAATAAGAGAAAATTTTGAGGTTGAGACAAGAAGAAAAAAAATATTCAGATGAAAAGAGTGTAAAGAAGTACATATTTGAACAAAATGAAAGGAAAAAAGATGCAAATAACAATTAATGAATAGATAATCAAACCTGATCTTAAAGCCAAAGCTTTTATACTAAATGATGTGAGGCTTATTAAGAGTAGTAGGACCATACAGTAGAAGTTGATCATTTTCCTATGAAATGTTTAGATTTATGAAATTATTAAACATGTTGTTTATGTAATCGAGAAAGAACCTAAGTTATAAGAATGGTTATAAATGCCACACTAAAAGAAAAATATGACAATGTGAGTGACAAGTTTGAATTTTGAATGCCACAAGTTGAAAACTTAAATAAGTTCAAAGAGTTCAATGAAGAAAATAGAATGCTCTCATGAATATTATTATTAAAAAAAGTCATCCTCTTATAAGCATAAGATACTCGTCCTTATAAAGGAAGTCATAAAACACTAAAACCAATCTAAAATCCAAAATATAATTTTATTTGGAAGTATTTAGCTTGTATAAAATAAAGAAATCCCACATTAAGCTTAGTTTCCTAATCTACAACTTTGAAATAGGAAATTAAATATAAAGATTTGCAAAATAATAAAGGAAATATCTACTTAGGTTTAGGTAGTGTTTTATACAATCCATTGATTTAACTCTCAATTTAGCCTGCATATACTCCACAGATCTCTTACACACTCTTTCTAGATCTTTCTTAAAGCGGGCCTACAAGAACTATTCATTTAAATCATTAAGAATATTTTTAATAGGAAATGATCCATTAACCCTTTCCCATGTGATTCTTTAACTATTATCTCTCTCAAGGAACATTGGTGAATGAACAAGCTATTATCTAGAAATAAATACAACTCATGCCTAATGAAATTCTGAAATTGAGATTTCTCACATTCCTTAAACACATTACAAGAATGATGTCATAATTATACAAATCCTTGATATGTCCAAATCCAAATAATCTAGAATTCAACAAGATTACCAAGGCATGTCCCTCAAATAATGCACTTGCTATAATTTTTTCCTTTACCTTAATCACATTTGGAAATGTCTCTATGAATTCTGCTCTCTTTGCTTGGTTTTCGTTAAGTTTATGTTGTCAGTTTGAATAATTCATGATAATTATAAATAACAAACTCTTTTAGTAATAGATAGAGCTTCTAAGTTTTTTATGCCTTAACAATTTCATACATTTCCTTATCAAGATGGCCCCTATTTCAACCCCATTCGCATTACAAGAAATTTCAAAACTATTGGCAAGGTTAGGCTAAGCGAAAATATGTTTTACTATATTTCTATTTCAATAAGTTAAATGGCCTCTCTTGCTCATCCCCTACTTAAATCCGACACTCTTTTTAACTATCTTAGTTAATGGTGTAGTAATAGAGCCAAAATCATTGACAAACTGTCTATAAAAATTAGTGAACCTGTAAAAACTCCTAACATCACTAACTGTCCTAGAGGCCAGTAATTCCTTAATCACCTGTACTTTTTCTTTATCTACGTTTATATCATTTACAATCATCACATAACCCAAAAACACTTATTTAGTCAAAAAGAACACTTTTTTGAATTGACATACAATTTCTCTGGTATAAGCACATGTAACACCCGATTTTGTAGCCTACCTGATAAGATTGAAATTTATTAAATTTTCATATGCTTTTTAATGTCATTTCAATCTTATTTTATTGTTTAAATATT
>JAOXYD010153990.1:0-10427 GCA_028565735.1 Pinacopodium congolense | reverse complement strand
AACTCAAACCATTAGTGATTAAGCATGTTTTGTTATCATCAAAACCAAGATTGGAACCTCCCTTGGTTCAACATCTTGATAGAGGATAATTAAAATTGTAGGATATGTAGGGTCAAGCATAATTTAATGTATAAGGTAAGAGGGAAGAAAAATAAGAATAAAAGTAATTCCTAGTGTTTATTATTGATTTCTCAAGTTTACAACTACATATTTAATTGATAAATTGTTTTAATGTTTTATTTTAGTTTAATTTTAGTTACATCCATTATATTATGTGCCTTAAACAAAGTTTAACTCAACTTTTTAGGTTAGTCATCTCAGTCCCTGTGGGAACAATATCGATTATACTATAAAGTTACGATCCGTATACCTGTCGTATAGCATAAATAAGCAAACACATCAATGGTGGATACTGAAGAACAATGACTTCTATGGAACCTATGTTTAATCCATCAAGAGAGTACAATGGTGGTCTATATAATGATATGAATGACACTATTTAATGGGGCTATTGAACTCCTGAATTTTACTCCAAAGATGAATCTTTTTGCATAATTCTTCAATTTTGAATTTTAACTTGTAAATTAAACAATTCTAATTATACATTGAACATTTAAACAAAAAAATAGGGGAAATTTCACAATAAATAACAATGAAAAACACCATAATTTCAGTAGAACTATAACTTATTAATACAAATTTTTCATAATTTCACTATACCGAGGACTCCTCAATAAGAATTTTTCATAATTTCACTATACCTAAGACCCCCTAATAAAATGGAATTGTTGAGAGGAAAAATAAAACCTTACAAGAAATGGTTATGATAATGATAGATAATTATCAACTTGTTAAATATTTTTAGGCGGGATCCATTACATATGCTTGCCATATATCCAATAAGGTCTATGCAAGACCAACTATAGATAAATTCCTTATAAGCTTTGGTACGGGAAAATGTGAAAGATTAATCATTTCAATGTTTTTTAGTGCAAATGTTTTATTTTGAACACTAAGGATAATTTAGAAAATTTTGATTTCAAAATGGATGAAGGTATTATTTTAGAATATTCATCAACTAGTAAGGTATATAGAGTGTTTAGTAAGAGAAATTTAGTGATTTAAGAATCTATACATATTGTGCTTGATAAGTGAAACCCTCAAGATAACATTAGAGATGCTGACATAGGCTTACTAAAAGATTTTGAGAAATTAAGTTTAGAATAAGTAAAAGAGGATCATCAAGATACTCCATGTGTAACTAATGAACCCATTTTCGAACTAAGAGAGGGTGATAAGAAGGATAAGGAATTACATAGAGACTGGATGTATAAGAAAGACTATCCATCAAACTAAACCGTAAGTGAATTTTTAAAGGGTGTAGTTATCAAATCTTCATTTAGAGACTTGTCCAATATTTCTTTTATTTCTCATAAAGTACCCATTAAACCAATGGAGGTTCCAATCTTAGTTTTGATGATAATAAAGAATAAATTATACTAATTTTTTTAGTTTTTGATGTAAGGTTAAAAGATAGAGACACACAGTGATAAAGTTAAAGAGAAAGTCTTAAACTTGGAGTTGATATTTGAAAGGAAAGAAAGATCAAGATTTATGGAAGCTCTAAGAACTTTATTCTATGTTTTAAACTTATGTGTAAGTATTTCCTAAAGCTCACATATTCTAAGGGCTCTCAAATTTTTATATTTACGCATTTTATGAGCCTTTTTTCATCTTAATAAATTAAGTTTTAAGTTTTTAGGACTTGAATCAATATTGCAATTGAAAAAAAATTTATATGAGCTTTAAAACTTGTTTTAAATTAAGTTTAATGATATAAAAAATTTAGAAATGTTTTAAGAAATTTGTTTGATGTTTTTGAATCAAAAGAAATAAAATTGGAATGTTTCAAATTGCTTTAAAGGGGTTTAAATAATGTAGTGTTTTATTAGGTAGTAAAACTTTCCATCTTTAACTAAAATATGATAATCTCTCCATTTTAACGGCTATTTAGTGTTATAAAGGACCCTAAACATCACAAAACCCATTTTGAAACACAACAAAACTACCTGAAAAAATATAGAAACAAGTTTTGAGTTGTTCCAAGCAAGAATCTTAACAAAACTTATAAAAAAGCTTCAAACCCTTATGCTATTCACTTTAAATCCATGTTTGCTAGACTTGCCTATGATTTTATGCTTTTAAACCCTTTATAGGTTGTGAGTTTTCTTCTTAATATTATTTTGGTACATGGATTAAGCATAGAATTTGAATATTCATTCAATTGCGTCATGTGTATTTCTTGTTTAAATCTCTATTATGACGTTTCAAACCTATTGTTGAGATTTTAAGTTATTATTCCTTGATTCTTTAAGGTCTTAAAGAAGTCATAATATGTTATCATTTGAATATATTCCTTGATTGAGTTTTGAACTTAAAAGATGATATATACAAATTTATCTTGTACTTACACATATTCGTTTTTAATCCTATTAGTTCAATTGTCAGATAAGTATTTATGAGTTTAATTGATTATTTTTTATTTGTTTAATCCCTAAGAGGTTTTAAAATTCTTTTCTTGGTTAGATTATGTTTCTATTTTATTTTTTAGCATAAAATATATAAAGCATCAAACTGTTAAAATTTCCATATTTTCGTACTAGTTGAATCTTCATCTTTATAATGATTACAATTCATCAAATTTTACAGGGGATTATTAAGCATACAGTTCATTTTACATGTATAAGAGCCCTTTGTTTATTACAATTCAAGTGACACACCTTCATAGGTGTATTTTAGTTACTTCTAGAGGGGTTTCTCATGTGATTGGTTGTTTGATTATATTAAGGCTCCTCTTTGCCTTTGAAAATATCTTTCAAAGTTGCTACTCACATTCTAATAAAAAGAATTTGATTTTATATCAGATTCCTGTTTACCCTTGAAAAAGAAGATTGTGTGTGGGTTACACTTTACCTTTGTAGTAAGATTGTAAAGTTTCTCTTCACCTCCTTAATGAAAGCATATTGTTGTTATAGAGGTTACTCTTCACCTCCTTAGTGAAATAAGATTATTTTAAAGGTATCTCTTCTCCCATTGAAGAAGACTAAATTTTTATTTTGTGATAGTGTGAAATCCAACATCAAGATTGTTGGGAGTGGATTAGGCAATGTTAGTATTGCTAAACCCTATAAATTTTGATGTCTCTCTTCCTTTATATCTTTGATTTCTTTTATTGAGTTACTCTTATAACATTACTAATTGTAATATTGGTTTAATTGTATATTATTGTTTATTGTTCAATTAGATCATCTTTATTATATAGTTAATTATGTGATTGATTTTTCTTTATATCACTCCCAATTGTGTAGAATATTCATCCTTATATCTTCGTAAATCGAGCTATTTATATTATGGTTAATTGCTCATATCATTTTAATATCAGTTCTAAGTGAATTTAAGTTTAGGAACCTTACTAGATTGGGTTTTTTTTAGTGGCTTAAAATTTTAAAATAGGAATAGTTTTTAGAGCACTCAATCCACCCCCTTGAGTTCTTTTAGCCCTCACAGAAACTAAGACTATTGGGAAAACACTTGGTAATGAAAGTTGGGTTCTTTGCATAAATGAAGAATTAAACTAATTTGAGAGAAATAAAATTTTGATCTTAGTACCTAGGACTAAAGATCATCAAGCTATAGGTACTAAATGGGTATTTAGGAATAATCTATATGAGTTAGGTAATATTATGATAAATAAAGCTAGATTGGTCACATAAGTCTATAATAAAAAGGAAGGTATGGATTATAAAGAGACTTTTGCACCCGTAACTAGATTAAAGGAAATTAAGCTTTTACTTGCCTTTGTATCTTACATGGGTTTTAGACTTTTTCAAATTGATGCAAAGAGTGTTTTTTAAAATGATCTATTTAAGAAGAAGTTTGTGTAGAACAAACCCTAGTTTTAAATCCATGATGCATCAAATCATGTTATAAACTCTTAAAAGCCTTACATGGTCTGAAATAAGATCTTAGATCTTAACATAAAAGATTGGCTGAATTTCTCTTGTAAAATGGTTTTTTCAGAAGGAAAATTAGATACTCTTTATTAAGAAATATTACAATATATTGATTGTTCAAATTTATATTGATAACATTATCTGAAACTACCAATACCTTAATCTCAAGTCAATCATAGAAAAGAATATAACTTCCTTTAACTGATTTAATAAGTGATCAATCCTTAAAATTGGGTACTTACTCTTTATTATCACCCTATTTAATTTTTAGTACTCAATGCAAAGTTTCATACTGTCATCCCTTTTTTTCTTTTCATAAATGAAACCAAAGATTCCTGTTGGTCCAATATGGCACCTAAGAGGGGGTGAATTAGGTTATAAAATTCTTACATAAATCACAAAAATATTTTAACTAAATTGTGGAAAATAAACACAAATATTGAAATGCACAAGTAAGATGGATTAAATTTATAATATTGAATACATATAAGAAATAAATGAATTTCAATTTCACAATTTATAAACCAATTTTTTGACTCAAGGATAACCCTTTCTTATTATTTTTCTAAGGCTCAAGAATAACCTTGTCATTTTCTTTTTGAAGGCTTAAGAATAACCTTGTCACGTTCTTTTTAAAGGCGTAAGAATAACCTCAATAATACAATGCTTTAGTGTGCTAAAAGGTACTCAATACTCAATGGTTACAAAATAATAAGCCTTGTAAGAAAAAGAAATAAGGAAACTCAAAAACACTTCTTAAAAATATATGAATAGCTTAGGATTTCTCATTATAACTTGTTATTTTATATTGCTAATCACTTCTTTTTATAGTGCTAGTTCTTGATTAATTAGCCATTAGTGAGTATCTCTAACTTTCATCTTAACATTAATTCTTTATTACAGTTATAAAATGTGACTGTTCTAAAATTTTGCTCTATAATCTTCTCATTAAGTTGATTGATAGTTGATGCTCAGTCTATTGTCCTTCTGTTTTTGCTCATTTGGTCGACAGATACATGGATGCAGTTGACCAATTTCCATTCTTGTTTCATTCGGTCGATCGGTGGTCATTCATTCGACCAATCTTTATTAAACTTCAGTAGCTAAAAATTGAATCCAAATTTTTTCTTCACATAACATTCTTTTATCATTTGTTAAGCTCTCAGCTCTTTTATCCAATGCACTTCAAATTCATTTCAAAATACCTATCCTTACAATTTTCATCATCAAAATAAGGTGGAACCTCCTTTGATTCAACAATCTCCCACTTTTTGGTGATACCAAAACCATATGATATTATGTCAAGCAAGCAATATGATCAAGTGTTAAACTACCCCTTCAAAATACAAAACTATAATTAATTTTAAGTTAAACTCCCTCTCAATTCATGTATAAAGTAAAAAACACAAGGAGTATAATATCACATACCTGACCCCTTTTCGGAATCAATGTAAAATGCGTAAACAGTCAAATAAGGGATCATCGTGAATGTCCATGAATCATACCAATTTCTATTCTAATTATACAAAATGGATCTTCACATAAAGGTTTAGTAAAATATCTACTAATTGATGTAAAGTACCAACAAATTCAAGTTCTATATCTCCATTTGAACATGATCTCTAATGAAATGATAACAAATTGTAATATGCTTAGTCCTAGAATGTTGAATGGGTTTATTTATCAAGAAAATAGTGCTAGTATTATTACATCATATAAGAATGTTGTGAAGATTCAAATTATACTCTCTAAGTTGTTTTCTAAGCCATAAAGCTTGAGTGTAACAATTGCCGGTGGCTATATATTTAACTTCCACCATAGACAATGCAATATAATTTTTTTCTACAATACCATGAAACTAATGTATTTCCTAAGAAATGACATACATCAAATGTACTTTTCCTATCTAATAAACTTCCTGCATAATTAGCATCAAAATAACGAGGTAACTTCAAACATTACCAAGGTCCCAAATGCAATGTGCCATTCAAATATCGCAATATACATTTAACAACTAATAGATGGAATTCTCTAAGGGAAGATTGAAATCGTGCACACATACAAGCACTAAAGATTATATCATGTCAGCTAGTAGTTAAAAACAACAAAATATGACTCATACCTCGATATTGCTTTACATCAACCTCTTTACCATCTTCATACTTATTGAATTTTTTGAATGGGCTTATTGGTGTGCCCAATGACTTTATATGACCCATTCCAAATCGCTTGAGTAACTCTCTTATGTACTTTGATTGGTTAATGAAAATGCCATCCTTCATTTGTTTGATTTGAAGTCAAAGAAAGAAATTCAATTCTCTTATCGTGCTCATCTCAAATTCCCTACTCATACACATAGCAAATTCTTGACATAAAAGTTCACTAGTAGCAAAAAAAAAAAAAAAATCATCTACATAAATTTTAACAATTAGCAAATCATTTTTTATCTTTCTTAATAAACAAAGTAGTGTCTATTTTTCATTTTTCAAATCCATTTTCAAGTGAAAAGGCACTTAGTCTATGATACCATGCTCTAGGTGCTTGTTTTAAATCATATAAAGTTTTGGATAGTTTTGAAAATGTGTTCGGGGGCATCATATCTTTCCAAATTAGGTGTTGCTCAACATAAACTTCTTGTATAAAACCATTTAAAAATGAACTTTTAACATCCATTTGAAATAATTTAAAACCCATATGAGATGCAAATGAAAGTAGAAGTCTAATAGCTTCTAATTTATTTGCGGGGGCTAATTTTTCATCTTAATATATTCCTTTTTCTTAGTTATACCCTTTAGCTACTAATTTTTCATTGTTTATAAAAATATTCCCTTATTCATCTAATTTGTTCTTGAATACCCATTTATTACCTATTATTGGATAATCTATAGGTCTAAGTACTAAAGTCTAAACTTTGTTTCAATTCAATTATTTTAATTCTTCCTTTATAACAAAAATCCAACTTTCATGACCTTAAGTCTATTTAATAGTCCCAGGTTTAATCTTTGAAATAAGCGCAAGATGTGATAAATTGAAATTAGAATGAGTGGTTACCCCTTGGTAGATATCACCTATTATTTGGTCAGAGGGATGATCCTTCTTGTATTTCCAGTCTGTTAGTAGCTCTTCATCTCTCGTTTCTTTACTTGGTTTAACAATTTGCTCTTGAGATGATTGTCCTTTGTCTTTAAGTGAAAGGTTCTCTAAACTATTGAAGAATTATGTATCATCATTCTCAACCACTTTTTTCTTTCAAAAGGATTAGTCTAATCAAATACAACATACATGGATTCTTCTACAACATAAGTATTCTTGTTATAAACTCTATATGCTTTACTAGTTAATGACTACTTTAAGAAGATGCCTTCATTTGATTTAGAGAAAAAATTCCCCAAACTATCTTTATTATTCAAGATATAAAATTTACAACAAAAAAACTTTGAAGTGACTAATTTTTGGTTTATTACCATTTAAAATTTCATAAGGTATTTTATCCAATTTATGCCTAATGTTCACTCTATTGATAACATGACATGCACATGCAACCGCTTTAGCCTAAAAATTTATAGGTAAATCACACTCATTAATCATATTTTGATCCATTTCTTGTAAATACCTGTTCTTTCTTTCTACTACACAATTTTTTTTTTGTGATGTCCTAGGTGCAAAAAAGTTATGTGAAATACCATGATCATCAGAAAACATTAAAACATGCCATTGTCGAATTCTCTACCATGATCTCTTCTAATAGATGCAATAGACAATGGTTTTTCATTTTATATTTTCATTGCAAAACTCACAAATGATTTCAAGCATTCATCTTTAGTACTAAAAAACAAAACCCATGTAAATCTACTAAAGTCATTAACAATAACAAAACATATGACTTTTCTCTTAAGTTGGCTACTTTAGTAGGGTTAAAAAATACACATAAATAATTCAAGCTGTCTAGAGGATGTTATCAATTTATTGCTTTGAAAAGAGCTTCTTACTTGCATTTCCATTTGGCATCCTCAACAAATTTTATCTTTTCCATACTTTATGCTGGGAAGTTCTCTAACAAGTTCTTTTGAGTTTAGCTTCGATAAAAGATCCATACTTTCATGACCAAGTCATTGATGCTAAGTCAAAGCGCACTCACTTAAAGAAATCAAACACTTATCTTCAAGGTTAGTTTCACAGTGTAAATAAATAATGTAAATGTTTCCTTCTCTTTTCCCTAAAAAAACAGCACTATCATCATCCATTTTAGAGACAATACATTCATCTCCTATAAAACTCACTTTATAATCTTTATCGCATAATTGACTAATACTTAACAGGTTATGCTTTAAACCTTCAACAAGCAATACATTATCAATTAAAAAGCAGTATCTTTACCAACCTTTTGAATGCTAATTACCTTATCCTTGGCATTCTCATTGAAAGTGATGGATCCTCTATCTTTGCTTTTAAAAGTGATGAAATGTGAGGGATCACCAGTCATATGTCCTGAGCATCAACTATCTATGTACCATTAGTTTCTTCTTTTGATGTCCTATAAAACAAAAAAATCATGTAGACTTAGGTACCCATCTTATCTTTGGTCCTTAAGTGTTAGCAACATACCTGACTCATCCTTTCATTAAAAATCTCTTTTCTATTTCATTTTTAAAAGTAAATAATGCTAAGTATAAAGGTTAAAGTTTCAAAAGGTTTACAAAGGATTGTGAATGTGAAAAGTTAAAAAATTAGTTAATAACAGGTCAATTTATAAAAGGATGAAGAAATTTAGGATTAATAGCCTTTCAATCGATTGAACTAGTTCTATCCATTGATCGATCTATGTTAGGTTGATTGATGTCCATGATCGGTCAATTGAATTCAATCCAATAAGAATATTAACTATCGGATATGCAGTTCTCGTTTGTAAACATATAACATATCAACTAGCATGCATTTGTAGATATTTATTATAATCTTTGGGACCCATATTGTTTTTTATATTTAATTACTATACCTCATGTATTCATTCAATAAAACATTCAAACAACCATTGAGGAAATATGAAACATGACCAAAATTTGCAATAAGAGTATAAAAAAGGTGCATATGCAATTTTTGGCCTAATGTCATTGTAACTTATTTGCAAAATTTATTTAGGTTGATGAAACATTTTTTTATCGTGCATCTTACATTGAATTTTGTTTTAGGCCTTATAGTATACATGAATGCATGATGTCAAGTTTGAGGTCTATTAGGTTCATGTTGAACAATTTTAGGTGAGAATTCTTCCTCTAGTTTCTTTCCATTAACAAAAACACTCTTATATGCTAGCCCATGTTTATCATTTCTGAATTTCTGAACACTTAGCTATGTTTCTAGTTTTTCCTTTCCTTTGTTAAAATTTTGGATTGATTCCTTAAAGGATTCAATTTCTTTCTTTTTGAGTCTTATTTTTGTTAACTAGCTCATCATTATCTTTGTTAATAAAAATCGTACCTTTCTTAATATTTTCATTTTCCAATTTGCAAGCATCTAACTCTTCTACGATTTTCTTATGTTTATCATGTAGTTCTTTGTTTTTCTTAGTTAATTCTTCTATATGATCCAATACTTCATCACAGGAGTAAACACCTTTACATTCATTTTCACTAAGAGGGGGACATACCTCGTTGTGTGCCATGAAGCGCATATTGGGTACTTCCTCTACTTTAGAGTTGCTTGTCCTGGACTAAGAAACTTTTTGTGCTTTCTTTTTCTTGGACTCCCTCTTTCCTTCTTTTGTTCCTTCTTTTCTTTCTTTTCTTCTTTTTCTTCTTCTTCTTATAGGTGTGGGCATTGCGATCTCAAGTGGACTTTCTCATCGCATTGAAAGCATGTTATTTTAGATAATTTATTTTTAGAGAAAGATGTACCTTTTTGACACATTGATGCATTTCTCATGAGTTTCTTTAATCTTCTTGTGATAAGAGTGAGTTCCTCATTCTTGTTTCCAAGCAATGATTCTTCATTTTCAATTTCCTCCCTTTTGGATGCTTTAAACGTTGTAGTCTTCTTTTTCAGCATGTCTTGTTCTTCTTACATCCTCATCTTATATGTTAATAATGAACCAATAAGGTTATTGAAAGGAAGTGCATTGAGATCTTTAGCCTCTTGAATTGCCATCACCTTTGCTACTTATAACTTTGGTAGGCATATAAGGATTTTCCTAAGAAGCTCAACACTAGAATAGGTCTTATCTATACCTTTTAAAGCACTTATGATGTTATTAAAACCAACATATATGATGTGTCGTGAAACCACACTAGCTTTACGCTCAAATACCGCAAGTATACGGGTCGTACTTGAAATATAGAATGGATATCGATCCACGAGGATTGTATTTAGACACCCTACTAATTTAGCCACACTTTGTTCAAGAAAACAATTTCAGCA
>JAOXYD010153979.1:0-10428 GCA_028565735.1 Pinacopodium congolense | reverse complement strand
TTATAGGGCATCAATTAAACATTTAAACACTGAAATAGGGGTCATAATTCAACAAATTAACCATA
The DNA here is from genome assembly GCA_028565735.1 of Pinacopodium congolense. NCBI lineage: Eukaryota > Viridiplantae > Streptophyta > Magnoliopsida > Malpighiales > Erythroxylaceae > Pinacopodium > Pinacopodium congolense. The sequence continues at coordinate 10,363 of JAOXYD010153979.1, read as the reverse complement.
AAAATCAGATCACTTTGACCCCTATCAAGCAACCCTTACAAATCTTATTTAAAATGGTTAGAGAGTAACCCTTTAACTCAAACCAAATTTAATAATTATAATTTCACAAATTAGCCCCCAAATTGAAGCTTCCTAAACCTAAACTCAAGCTTACACAATTCAAAAATTGCTTGATCAAAAACAATTGATAAAGAATATTATGCACGGATTCTTTCGAAGGGGTTTGGGGAGAACCTGGATCAGACTAAGTGAACATCCGTATACAACACAAAGACACCATATTAACAATCTGTCTCTTTTTGGTGTGAGATAATTCACTTGTGACTTTTTCACAACAAACTCCCCCTTCACAAGTGAATCACCTCTCACATCACTCCTACTCAATCCATAATTCATACAAAGTCATTGGATCCCCAGTAGGAGTACGACACCGACTCATTTTTTTAGTTTGTCCAAGCTCAACTAACCTGGTCTCTGATACCATTTATCATATGTGGATTCCTTCAAGGGGGTTTAGGGAGAATCTGGATCAGACTAAATGAGCATCCATATACAACTCAAGAATATCATATTTCAACCCAAAACCTTAAGGCAATAGGTTATGAGTCTTTTATTATATATAACTCACTTCAAAATTTTATCCCTTTCTGATGTGGGATAATTTACTTGTGACTTTTTCACAAGAAGGGGCTCAAATTGCAACCAATGTAACACTTATACTTAATCAAATTTCTTATGCTCATCCAATGCATCAATTAACATAAATAATTCCTAATTCATATTTAACATCCAATTAACTCAAATCTTATGTATTACACAGATTAAGAGTAAACTATCAATTTTCTTTTTAATAGAAAAGAGTAGCCTTTAATAATATCAAACACAACACAAGTTTAAATCCCCTAATATACACACATACACACCTTTAATGGTGTATCAATTAAATCTCTTATAATAAAAAAGTTCTGAAACTTTTAGAGATGAAACATTAACATAACAAGCCTTTGGGAACTTTAATGGACCTGAACATAATTTATTGAAACAATAAAAACAAGAATTAAAGCATCCAAGAACAAGATTAACCAAATGAAACACAAAAGCTATCAATATGAAAGTATTGCAACTGCAACTCAAATATCAAACCATTCTAACCTTCTAAGAACATAAAATCAACACAATAAACCTCTTAGAGACTAAATAAATCAATGGAAAGCATACTAAAACAATTTTGAAGCATTAAAATTAGATATGAAACAAGACAATTGAAGATGAATAAAGATGAACACAAAAACTGAATAGCTTGTGTAAATCTAACTTTGAGAGGAAAAAACTTTAATAAAATGGCATAACGATTGATATGGAAGCTCAGAATAGTTACGTTTGGTTTTAGGAGGCTTATAGAGTTGTTAGATATGATAAATAGTAGTTAGAATGGTGAAAAACATTAAAAAATCGAAAGTTGCATATTTTAGAAAACTAGTTGTTGGACATTCCCTTGAGTTTGCCTGACCATCAGCAACAACGTTAATAGAATTAATAAACCCATGTTAGTGTCTTGTACATAATTATACTAGTGGATTTCATAACTATAACGGTCTCATGCAACCTATGTTAATGATCACTATTAAAGACATTGAAAAACACTTCAAAACTTGACTAAAATATTTCCAAACACTTTCAAATCTTTTCTTAATATCAAATTCAATTCCAAATAAATTTTAAAATTTTCCCAAGATATCATAGACACCAAGAATTATCAAATAAGTTCAAACATGAAAATATGTCTTGATTTATATCAATTAGAACTCAATTAGAAACATTACTTTCAAAAAAAATTCAAAACAATTCATAAACACTTTCCAAAAATTTATTTCACTTCAAAAATAGTTCAAACAAGTTCTGTTTCACTTCTAACATTATTTTAGACACTAAGCCATTTCAATTAAACCAAAATGTAACATACTTCTTGGTTATGGAAATATAAACTCTTGACAACTTTCCAAAGTTCTAAAAATCATTTCAATGAATTTCTAAACTTCCTTAAAACCATTTTTCATATTAAAACTTGAATAAAAAAAAAACCAAACATAAATAATTTTAATCAAGTTTTCAAAATATTTTGGCACATCAAGAGGACTTCTTTAAAACAATTCACATATTTCCTATTGATTATGAGACTTTATGCTTATATGCCATTCTAAACCAAATTCTAATATGTCAATTCCATAATAAAATTTAACCAATTACTAAAACATTTATCCAAAACTTATATACAAATGCACGTGCAAATATGACATGTAAAAATCAGTCTTTCAAGCTTTGATTAAGATTAAGAAGACTTACATACTAAAATACAATCCTAAGCCTAATCAAACTTGATCTTATTTCTTGATCTTAATGTTCCTTCTAACACTTCAACGGTTGCTCAAATACTTTTTTCATTCATTAATACTCTTCTACCTTAAGATCTAACACATGGCCTTGCATATCTTGCATTTTCCTATCTTTCTAATACATCAAAACAAAACTATTAATAATTATTATATTTTGTCATCATCAAAACAAATGATTATAACCTCCCTTGGTTCAACACCTACTCTATTTTTAAAAGAGCAAAAAGATTACAATAAGGTGACCTTCTTTCATCTTTTTTTTATAAAGAAATTACTTTCACCATATTTATTTGCCATTTACAAAGGGTTTCTTATAATCATCATATCTAGGAACATTATTGGGATTCTATGTATCACTCCAAATGCAAAAGATTGAATCCTTGTAATCTATTATTTATATATTATTTGCTTTTCTTATGTTGAGAAAATAAGGTTCCAATCTCCAACTTGTTAATGTTCTATAGCAATTTAAGCTAATTTTGGGATTGAGAGTTTATTGCAACAAGAGTTCCATTTTCATTTTCGATGGTAGCTTAAAGACCCTCGGAGTATGATTTAAATCACTAGTTACCAAGAGGGAGTTATTCTATGAAATTCTTGACGATCCTTATAATCTCATAAAAAATTACCAATATGGATTGTCTTTTGCTAATGCAAATGGTGGATAGAAAATTGAACAATGGAAGTAATAAATTGCTCTCTTATGTAAGAGGACTTCAATTAGCAATACTAGTGATCAATGCTTCATACATTTACTAGAGTACCTATATTCTTATCACAATGTCAACAGTAAAAACTATTAAAAGAAAGATGAAGAACTTTCTATGGATAGTAGATAAATTGCATGCTTCAGAGGCTAAACTTAAGTGAAGTGATGTTTGATTATCAAAGAAGGAAGGTAGTTTGGGAATTAGATTTATAAGGATAAAGAATATAATACTCCTATGCAAACGTATATGAAAATTATTTATTCTAAAACTTAATTGTTTTTGGGTAGTGAAACCAAGAATGAATGCTTCATGGTTTTTAAAGTAAATACCCAAGTTGAGGGATAAAGTAAGAGGAGTGCTTCACTATAGGCAATAAGAGGAAATATTTCTTTTAATTTGACAATTGGCACTCGTTAAGATCTTTTTAAATGTTTATGTTCATAATATCTATAATTTTAAGCCTCTCTATAAATTTAAAAATGGAATTATGATCCATAATAACTGTTGGCATTAGCTCATCTGGCTATAAAGAAACTTCTCCAATATCGTGAATAACTTTCGCATGTAGCAATCTGACGATTCTAAGAAGGATTTAATGATTTGTACTTGTTTCCTAAGGTCTTGTTCTCTAGTGCTTAGATCTCCAATCAAATATTCAAATGGCAGAAAGCCTCCTATTTTTCACAACAGCTTCCAAGTGCAAGCTTGATTTTATGACTAGTGATTGGAAGAAAACTCTGAAAAAAAGGCCAAACCTCATCCATTTTGATGACTAATAAGGGTTACTCATCCATTTGTTTATTGGAAACTCATAATCATCTCTTCTTGAAATGCCCTCTCTCTAATAATCTACAAGTCAATAATTTTGAAGTTTAATCTTAATAGGGTTGATCTTAATTGGGATTCAATTATACAATAAATATCTACTATTACCCTTGCAACTAGTAAAGATGATTCAATGCTTAATCTAGCTCTTGGTTATGGAGTTTACATCATTTAGAAAGAAAGGAATGCTATAAATTTTAACCAAAGATTAAAAAAAAACATCTCCATAAAATGTCATCCAGCTCTTTTGGATAAGAGAAACCTGAATTACCAAAAAAAATGGTTGACCAAAACAAAAGGTTGAACCATTTAAGTTAATTTGTTTGAGTTTTTAGCTTGGCTACTTGACTTTTGACATTGTAAAGAAGTTGGTTTTCTTCTTATAATTTCATTATGTTCTAGTTTGGGTCATTAACTTGTTGGGTTGATTTTTACATTGTAAAGAAGTTGGTTGTCTTCTTAGAATTTAATTCATGTTCTAGGTTGGTGTTAGGTGGCTTTTGAATTTTTCTAATACATTTTAATTAAAAGACCGCAGCATAATCTGTATGCCAATTGAGAATCTCATCAATGGGATTGGATGTAGAATAACTATGAGCAATAATTCCAAAAGGATGGATATAAGAAGCTCAAATTACTCTTGTAGCCTCATTGATTCTCCTATCCAAAGGAAAAAAATCTTGTTCATAAGATCTCATCATCATGCAAGGAATGGGAGTTTGATGAGAATCTGAGGAATAAATAATTGTTTCATGCTCAGATAATTTAAGTTTTAGAGGCAACCAATGTTCTTTGCCCACATATTTAAGAAGTTCATAAAGATTTTGAGGCTAAGGTCTTTGGTTTTAAGACTTATCCAAGGTCAATTATTAAGGTCTTGATCATGATGAAGAGAGGAGAAAGAAGAAGAGGGACGACAACAAAATAGTCATCGTTGCCCTTGATGCTTACTTCTTTTTCTGCAAAGAATTCTTCATCACTATTATCATCAAAATCATTAGCACAAATTTCACAACGAGGTTTACACATTGATGGTTCATTATAAATGAAATGTCCATAAGACCACTCGATATAAACAGGTTGACCATCTTGATCCCCATGATGAATTGGGGGATCATCACCATCCTTATGAGTCATCACAAGTTGTATCATTAAAATAGGTCCAGGAACATGTAAAGGATCTAGTTGATCTTCAGACGGTTTAGCGAAACCAGATTCAACAGTGTCATTGCACAAAGTTCGTAAAACAGGTGGAGTCGTAGTATGAATAGAATGGAAATGAGGATGACGAAATACCTTCCGATAATTATTGAACCACCGAGTAGGCATTAACTTTTCCAATTCTAATAGAGGTAATTCCAAGGAATTTAGATAATGGTAGTTTGATCATGAGCACAATTAGCCATGATATATAATTCATACGTATTAGAAATAGGAAAGTTAAGATCAATAGCATGGTTATGTAATCGATAGATCATTTGGTCATGTAAAGTATCCATAATTTCATAAGGATCTTGATTAGCACTAGTGATCTATACCTGAACTTGCAACCTTTCGAGAAGAGTTAGATCATCCAATTGAAGATTAAAATTAGGAGCAATGATAAGAATGGCACTACCATTATTCAACGTAGTTAACAAAGTACCAATTAAGGCATTTTGGTAACTAGCTTATGTTGTATATAATAAGGTAATGTAGGCAGTAATAGGATGAATTTTTGACCATGAAGCATAAAAACAAGATAAATAGCTCCTATGTGAAAATGGGTATGGCGCTGTTCTCGCTAAAAAGCAATTAATTCCCTGGGGATTCCATTTTTACATATTGTTTTGCAAAAGTAAACCTTAAACCACATTGTTCCATTTGAGAATTTTAAATAATTTCTCAAACTTTAGGATGATTGCACATAAAATCATTCGAATACTTCGAGTCCATGATCGATCATGATAATAGATCTTGTAAGGACTGAGCAGAGGTAAAGAATTATTATAGAGACAATTTTCTTTTGAGAGATGTGTTATCTAGACTAGATGTTTAATTTTATTAGAGAGAACTCTTTTTACTTCAGCAGGTAATTGAGCCAAAGATAAAGTAGAAGAAAAAGGAATAGGATCGTCAAACAATTGAGGGACAGTAGAACTAGAAGAGGAAGTCATGGATGAAAACTATTTCCCCTTATTGGTTACCTCTAGTATAATATAGAAAAAGTCAATAATTATGGCTCTGATACCATTCAGAACCCACAAAGGGTCATAAGGATATAAATTCCATCACTTACTTCCTTAAATCTCTGTTAGATATTAATATTATGCAAGGATTACTATAGATAAGATCCTAGGTATTCTAGCCAACACCTTAACTCTCCATTGAGTACTAGATCTTAAGGCTTGACTGTTAGAGATCTTATCTTAACAAAGAATTCCCGTATAATACTAATTTCTTCAGGATCTCTGGTCCAAGATTTTTCGATTCATAGGATCCTTATAAAAGGGGCAAGTGTAAAGCGTACTCATGTTTCTACATGCCTGTATTCTATATTATAAAAGATTCAAGCTTTTAGGATAAAAAGAAGCTTTAAAAAGAGACCATATAGAAAAAATCATACATATTATTCATAGAATAGTGCTCGATGATGCTTATAAGGAAGATGAATTCTTACGTTTATAGGCGAAGTAAGAACAAACAAACAAAAATACAACCCCACACATATCCTAATCAAAAATACAATAAGTATATTATATAGGGTCCACTTTAAGAACATAAGATTCCTTGAGAATAAAAATGAATCTTTAAACAAGAGCAGAAGCACTAAATCTATAGCTATCATCATCAAAGAGATCTTCATCCATCTTTTTGATCTCATTGATAAGGTGTTCAATTTCTATTTCTATACAAATAAGAGGCCAAGGGTCCTGGGAACCTTGAAAATGAGTTGGTAGTCCTTGGGCTAGTTCATGATCAAGGGCCAAAGTTTTAGGTCGCTTAGCTTGTGATGATTCATCAAGTTCAAACCATTTTTTTCTTGCCTGATAACTAGGTGGAGAAGGTACATCACCTACAAAAATACTAAAACCCGTTAAAGCAAATTTATTAAAAGAATACCAAAAGCCTATACTGGGAGTAATAAGATCAGTGATGGAAAAATCTTCTAGATATGAGCCTAAAGATGTACAAATTGTAGGACGATCAAGTTTGAGATGATTTAATAAATGAAAAAAATCATCCATCATACCAATATTATTGTGAGGCCAGTTTAGAAAAGTGCTCTAGAGTTAGAAATGGTTAAGTGTATAGAGATAACCACTGTCACTCATACTGTAAGGGCAATGAACAATGAAAAAACTTTTGAGTATTCTATTAATGTAAAGGAGTGCCCTAAAGTTGATAACGAGTTAAAATTAAACCAAGTTATTGGCACCATTTGATAAGAGGTTGAAACCATTCAAGAAAGGTCCAAAATAAAGATTCAAAATTGGCTAGGTTTGCTAGATGTTGATATACATAAAGAGGAGAAAGAGAAATGGGACAAGCATAGAGGGCAGATAATGCCCAAATATGCCATATGATAGGTTTAGATACAGAATCATACAGATGATGAAAAATTCTATAAGGAGTTTTAATATAAAAGAAGTGGGGATATGGTGTAACTTGGGAAAGATTAAGAAACCAATGAAGGTAACAAAAAAGACTTTTTTAAAGTAGAGTGGCAATTTCATCAAGGTTGGATCGAGGTTTATGGGTGATGGGTGGAAAGTCTTTCTTAGTTATCTTAAAGATGGGTAGATCCATTAAGATAAAAATAAAGAAAGGAATAGGTTTTGAAAGAGTAGGAGTGAGAAGCTGGATGGGTTTTTTAGGTTGAGAGTGGAAATCAGCTAAAACATTGGTGTGACCTTTTATATGGTGGATAATGAATTTATAATGAAAAATCAATCTTTCCATCGAAACAACTGGTTATCAGGAAAGATTGTTTTAAAATGATCAAGGATCTTAGGGAATGACGTGTTATCCATTCCACCACAAAATGATGAGAGCAAAGGTGGAAATTAAATTTTTCAATCCCTCTTTTCATAACTACAATATCTTTGTAGCTGGAATAATAATTTCTTTTTTACTCAATGAATTGTCCACTAACATTTCTACAATAATGATGTTTAGTATCAATCTCTTTAATCAAGATAGCAACCCAATAATCTACACTAGCGTCTATCTAAAGAATGCGTACACCCTTATCTTGAATGTTTAAAGGAGGTGGAGTCTGATTCACCTACTTTAAATGTTGAACAACTTTAGTCTTTCTACTAATCCATGGTGGAGGATTTTTCTATAATAACTTGGATAAGACACTGATATAATCAAATACATGGGGAATGAAATCTAGAATATAATTCATGATACCAAGAAATTGTTGAATTTTTTGCAACTGAGATTTGAGTTTAGAAAATGAAGAAATTCACTAACAATGTATAGACCAAGTTGGTAAAATCCATCATGGAATTGCATACCCAAAAATTCAATTTAAGTGGTTCCAATAAAGCTTTTTGTTGAGGATAACATAACTCCATATTTTTGGGTGAGGCCCAAAATTTGATATAACAAAGCCATATCATCCTCATGAGTTTTGGAATATAATAAAATATCATCAATGTAGACTAAAGTACAATGTAAAATGGGCTCATAAATGCGAATCGTAGCCCTTTGAAATAGGTATGGAGCAACTTTGAATTCAAAAGGCATGACAATCCATTGATATTGAGCATTAGGAATGTAGAATGTAGTTTTCTATCATTCCTTTGGTTCGATACTCAATTGCCAAAATCTTGTATTTAGATCAAACTTAGAAAAGATATTGACTTCTTTGAGAAAAAAAACTTAGGTATTAATTTTTTATAAAGGAAACTTATCATCCTGAAGAAAATCATTGAGTGAATTATAGCAATTTTTTCTTGCCTTGTCGTTGTTTAGCTCTTTTGTTGACAGAATGCGGTCTTCTACTACAACAAGGGTTACTAAATTTGATTAGGCTTGTAAAGATTCATTCTTAGATAAGTTGCCTTAGTTGGATTGATATCTATATTCTTTTTAAAGGAAGATGAATGAAGAAGTGAGGATTTTTTCCAAAGAGGATTAGGATGATGAAATTGGGCATAAGTGGTAGGACAATATTAAAGGAACTGGCCACAAAGAACTTCATAAGAATGAACACTGGAGAGTTCAAAAATGTTGCGAAGCTTAGTGTATGGAGTAAACTAACTTCTATATTTAATTCCAACAGGTAAAATTTGTAAATGAGAGGCTTTGCAATAAACATCCATTCCAATAAGGATATTTGGTCCAGGAAGATGACTACCAAAAAGTTGAGTCCAGACTACACAATTAGGAAAAAGCCTAATTCTAACCTTCCTTTTGGTAATGAGGCCAATCTTAAAAGCTTCCATCAACAACAGTAAATATATTCATTATGAGTAATCCAAGACTTCAGAAGGTAAAATATCAGGCTTCATAATGCTTCAATAAGAACTAGTATCCATATAATCAATGACTTTAATATTCCTATTGTATTTGTCTTGTTTTAACAGTTGGATCTACACATAAGGCCTTGGAATGGAATTAGGCTTAGGTCGATGTTCCATGCCCCAACAAGGATGATGAAGCCTATAAAGAGTATTATAATCTGAATCATTAGTACCACCATCAGTATTTGGAGAATCATGGAAGTCTTCCGCATCTTCATCAAATGAAGAGTCTATAATTGGAATGACAAAGGTCGTTTCTTCATTTTTGTTTGGTTGTTCTTTAATGAGATCCTCAAGATGAATATGCTCTTGCAGGGGCATCATGGTTTCAAGAGGTTCTAATAACTTGAGATCTTTTTTGGTACGATGAGGGAATTGTTTTGTCAAATGACCAGGTTTTCCACAGATAAAACAATAATCTGCTTTCGGAGCATTTGGAGCACGATATTTAAAGAATTGAAAACTTCATTTCTTATGTCGATCAATGTAATAAAAAGGGATATTATACCAATAACAGTTTTTGTCTCGAAACGGTACTGCACCAGTATTACCCGTATCGGTACCAGTATTGGATATTTTTTAAATTTATAAAATAATCCCTAAATTTTTTAAAATCTATAAAATGGTCATTATATATATTATGCATCTCCTGATAATTTCAACATGTCTCAACTCTCAAACAATCAATTAATACAATAAACATAATATAATTTTTATACATATTAATATTAATTCACATATTTTTTAAATAAACCCCAACTCAAAATAATATAATATAAAATAATTTCTATTAATCTATAACTAAAAGATTATGAATAATATAATATTTATTATTTTGTATAAATTTTAACTTTATTAATTATATAATTTTTATTAATTATATAAAAATATTATTAATTATTTAAATGTTAATTATTTA
>JAOXYD010153968.1:0-10428 GCA_028565735.1 Pinacopodium congolense | reverse complement strand
TAGAATTTTTCAGAAGCAATTAAAAATCATTTTTGAAGTGTTTAAGCCAAAGTAGTCTAGTTTAAGTCATTTTCCAATTTTTAATCAAATTCTTTAGATTTTTCCTAAATAATTGTAATTTGATCAACTGAGTAGTTAAGCAACATTTTCCCCATGGGTTTGATACGTGGAGTCTGAAAAATGACACCACTTTATTACTTTTGCTATAGGTGCACTTGCCTTAAGTTCTGTTGGTTTTCAAAGTAAAATCATTTGATAATCACCCATAGTTTTAAAGTCACCTAACCAATGCAATAGTGGCCTCTCTTATGGCATCCAAGTTCAACATAGCTACTACTTTTAGAATATTATGTCATGATCGCGTATTGACTATAAATGGGTGCTATTATTCTACCCTAGTTCATTAGTTTTATGTAAACATAGAGTAGAAGGTGGAGGTTGGCTTGAAAGAGAGTAGATCATATATATGAGGTACCCCATTGTCCTTACTCTTATTTATTTTTCTTCTTTATTAGGGGTGCTTGACAAGGACAATGTGTACAAGAAATTGAAGGATACATTGTGTGGAGATTTGGTTACATTAAACACTGATTTTTTTTATAGTTACTCGTAATGCCCTAGAATTAAGTAAGATAGAAAATTATAGTGATGTTTTAGGCTATATTTTTTAATGTGAGTTGCTTATTTTTGATTCATTTAGGACTTTGATTGTTATTATTTTAGTGTTATTATTTATGTATTTTGTTTTGAGTTTTAATTATTGATTTTGGGTATGATTTGAATCTTATTAGTGCATTTGATTAATGTAAACAAGAGAAGAAGTCAGAATGGGGGAGCCATCAACTTTGGCCGAGGTGCCACGATCATGGAACCTCCCTATGCGACCAATAGAGGTGCCATAATCGTGGCTTCTTACAAGGGAGCCACAATTGTGGCTCATGGTTCTAATACCTAAGCCATGATCATGGCCTGATTTGGGACAGATGAAATTTTTTTGACTTTTTTGGACATATTTAAAGATCTACAATCCTAGGAGCCACAGCCATTCATTAAGAAACTTTCCTTTGAAGGTAAGAAACAGGTTGGAGAGGTTTTCAATCTCAACCATCAAGCTTTCAAGGAGTTTAACACTTTTCCATATTTTATAACTTAAGGGATCAAAGAGAAGAGTGTAAGCTTAACCTATTTTCTTTTCATTCTTTTCATTACTATCTTTTTTTTAATGGAGAATAAGGTTGTTGTTACTGAATGCATTTACATTATGAGTTTTTAAAATTTTGTGTAGGAATTACTTTTTGAACTATTTTATGAAACTCTAGTTTATTGATTCAATAAAATGATTTTTATGATATTTATTATAATTTAACATTGCAACAAATTGAGAAAGTGAGCTTAAATAATTGTGTTAAGTGTACAATGAGAGTTGACATTTAATAGACCTATAAATATAAAGTTTATTAATCAGTTGAAGAGATATCTTAATCAATTAATAGATTGCTTATAGGATTGCTTTATAACTAGTAGGGCTTTTAAGGAAGGTTTTATAGTTTAAGAGATCACAAAAGTAGTTCTATTTTTTTCAACTAGGGAAATTTAGTTACACCTTGAGAGAGGGTGACTAAGGTATTATAATATCTTAGGCCAAGCATTATTGAATCACTAAATAAAGAGGGATGCAAAATAGGGATAAGTTGTTTTACTTTAATTAATTTTCAGTTATTGTCATTTATTATGTTCCTTAAATAAAATACAACCTGAATTAAGTGGTGTTTAGACTTAATCCTCATAGGATCAATACTATTATATTTTAATTGTACAACTCATATACTTATGATATAGCATAATGCTAGTGAGTGCTTACATATACATTAGACTCTTATCAAATTTTTGGGACCATTGCCAAGAATTGGTAGTTTTGTCATCTTTTTTGATTTAGGTGATTTTGATTTAAAGGTTTTTGATACTTCTTCTTTTTTATTTACAGGTGTATAAACATAAGGAGGACATGAAGATTCAACAAGATAAATAAAGAAGATTTTTCAGATATCAAAAGGCATGAGAGAGATTAAAGAAGAGCTATGCATTAAAAAAGGATTCAAACTAATATGGAGGAAGAAGGAGAACAAGGACAAGGTCAAAGGACACTCATGGACTTAATGAGGATAGGGTTTAATGCTAATTAACAAGGGAACACATGGCTTCCTATATAAACGAACAAATTTAAGTTGAAGCCAACTTTACTGAGCATGCTCCAATCAAGTGTCCAATTCTATGGTTTGGTAAATGAGGATCCTAATGCCCATCTAAGAGATATGTGATACCTTTAAGCATAATGTACTATCATATGATGTAGCTAATATGAGGTTATTTCCATTCACATTAAAGGATAGAGCAAAGGCGTGATTGAATTCTCTTAATCCGGAGAATGTTACTACATGGGAACAACTTGTACAAGCAATCTTATCCAAGTATTTCCTATTAATCAAGACTGCAAGGATCATAAAGGAATTACTAACTTTTAACAATGTGATGGGGAATCCTTATATGAGGCATGGGAGCATTTGAAATAGTTACAAAGTAGCTATCCACATTAGAACCTTCCAGGGGAGTTTCTTTTGTAAACTTTCTACAATGGAGTAAATTAACACATAAGAGGAACCACAGAGGAAACTTCTGGAGGTTCTCTAATGAGAAAAATAATCGATGAAGCGTATGATCTTTTGGAGGAAATGATGAACAACAGTTACTTATGGTTGAACAAGATAGATAAGTAAGGATTTAAAGAGAAAAAAGGTATGATTCTGGTTGACTCGGTGACAGCCCTCCAAGCACAAATCTTAGTTATCACCAAACAATTGAGCAACATGTAAGGAGCTTTCTCATCTTCATTCAAGGCCATGATCTTCGGTGTGACCCACGTAGGCAAGATAGCCATGTTACTGCTGATTTCTTTATGATGGAGACTAGTGGAGAGAAATAAGTGAACTATAATAGAGGATAGCAAAGAGGTAACAATCTCTATTCTAATACCCATAATCCAGGGCAAAAAAATTGCTGAAATATTTCTTGGAATACCAGCAATGTAGGTGGTTATGTGAAAGCTCAAGGTCCTCATAGTTTTCAACAAGATAGGCTTGGATCATTATAGAGCAAAATGAACAAGTTAATGGATGTGTTGGGATCCAAGTTTACAAACCAAGAAAAAGGACAAAAGTGAATGGAGGCAAAATTTGATTAAATAGTGGAGAACCATGCATCCTCTATCCACAATTTGAAAGTTCAAGTGGGCTAACTCACCAATGTTTCGTCTTCTAGGAGTGTGGGGAGCCTTTTAAGCAACTCTAAGGTTAATCCAAGAGAACAACTTAAGGCCATCACACTTAAGAGCAAAAAGCAATTAGATGAGCCAAATGATAAAGGTGAGGATGCCAATACAGAAGGGCAAAGAAAGAGAAAAGTAAGGAGAAAGAAGAAGAAAAGGAAGATAAGAAAGAGGAGGGGCAGCCTTACATCCCTCCATGATCATACAAGCCTAAGATCCCCTATCCATAAATAATCAACGAATACCAAGTGGATGCATAATTCTCCAAGTTCTTGGAGAAGTTGAAGAAGCTCCAAATCAACTTGTATTTGGTGGAAGCATTGGAGAGCATACCAAAATATGTTAAGTTCTTAAAAGATATCTTGACTTATAAGTGCAGTTGGGAGGACAAAAAACAAATGATGACTTTAATGGAAAGTTGTAGCTCAATTATCTCTAGCCACAGGCCTTCCAAATTACAAGATCCAGGGAGTTTTCCTATACCTATGTTTTTGATAATTTGGAGTTTTCAAAATATTCATGTAATTTATGGGTAAGTATTAACTTGATGCCTTTGTCAATGTTTAGGAAATTGGGGCCAGGAGATGTAAAGCCAACTTTAATGATCATCCAATTAGTAGATCAATCCATCGAAAGGACATATAGAGTGGTGGAGGATGTCTTGGTAATGGTGAATAAATTCATTATTTTGATTAACTTAATTATGTTGGACTTTAAAGAGGATATGAATTGCCCAGTGATTTTACGAAGGCCCTTTATGAATACTGGTAGGGCCTTAGTGGAAGTGTATGAGGGGAAGTTAGTGTTGAGAATTGGGGATAAGAAAGTTGAGTTTAATATGAGTAAGTCTTTAAGGAAACCGATAGAAAGTTAAACTTTTATAAAAATTGATATTCTTTATGGATGTATGAAAGAAGTAGATGAGAAAATAGAGGAAGTTTTGGATGTGCAAGAAGAGGAGAGAATGAACTAAGCGAAGTTAGGTGAGGAGAGTGAGAAAGAAAAATTAGAGAGAACAAAAGCTTCCACACCACCTTCCATAGTGAAGCCATCTCTGCTAGAGTTAAAAACCTTACCTTCCCACATTAAATACACATTCCTAGGTAAGGATTACACTTTACCCATTATTATATTGAGTCAACTTAACTTGTAGCAAGACATGAGAGTGGTCAAGATCATCAAAAAAAAAGAATGAGGCTTATGAGTTGACAAATTTTAGATATATAAGTGGTTAGCTTAAATGCAGTGATGTATAGGATCAATCTTGAAGAAAGGTATAGGAAAACCAGGGAAAGACAAAGAAGGTTGAATCTTAATATATAAGAGGTTATTAAGAAAGACGTTGTGAAGCTTTTGGATATAGGGATCATTTACCCTATTTAAGATAGTGAGTGGGTGAGTCTAGTCCAATGTGTGCCTAATAAGGAGGCATGACAGTGATGGAGAATTAGCAAGGAGAAAAGATTTCAATTAGGACCATCACTGACTGGATAGTATGCATAGATTATAGGAAGCTCAATTTAGCCATTGAGAAAGACCATGTACCTGTACCTTTTATGTACCAAATAATTAAAAGAGTAGTGGGGCATGCTTTCTATTACTTCCTTGAAAAGTATTCTAGTTATAAATAAGTCTTTATTAACCTGAAAGACCAAGTGAAAACAACTTTCACTTGCCCTTATGTGACCTTCGCTTTCAGAGGATGTTTTTTTGTCTTTTACAATGCACCCCATCACCTTTCAAAGTGTATGATGTTCATTTTCACGGAGATGATCGAGACATTACAGAGGTATTTATAGATAAATTTTCTATTTTTAGAGATTATTTTGACTATTTCTTGTTTAATTTAGATAAAGTTCTCCAAATATGTGAAGAGTCCCATTTGGTTTTGGATTAGGAGAAGTGCCACTTCATGGTTTAAGAAGGAGTTTTCCACAAAATCTCACACAAGGGGATTGAAGTAGATCGAGTCAAAATTGACGTTATTGAGAAGCTCCTACCTTCTACAAACATTAAGGGCATTCAAGCATTCCTAGGCTATGCAGTGTTATATCGATGCTTTATTAAGGATTTTCCCTCATTTTTAAGCCCTCGACTAATTTGTTGATTAAAGATTGCCCTTTGATTTTAATGCTAATTGTTTACATGCTTTTGACATGTTGAAGAAGAAACCCACATTTGTACCTGTATTAACTTCACTAGATTGGTCATTGTGCTTTGAGATAATGTATGATGCTAGTGATAATGCTCTTAAGTGTGTGCTTGGCCAAAGGAAGGAGAAGAAGTTATATGTAATCTACCATGCAAGCAAGACCTTGGTGAGTGCCTAATTTAATTACACAATAGTTGAAAAGGAATTACTTGTGATGGTATTTTTGTGTGCAAATTTTGTTTATAACTTTTATGCTTAATAGTTATTATGCTTATAGATCGTGTAGCACTTCAACACCTCTTTTTCCAAAAAGAATTCCAAGCCACAACTAATCCAATGTGTTCTCTTTCTAAAAAAATTTGATATTGAGATCAAATACAAGAAAGGAGAGAAAAATGTGGTGGTCGATCACCTGTCGAGGCTTGAAGGAGGAGATATCCAAGAAGAAAAGAAAATTAAGAAGAATTTTTCAAATGAAGTTTTAATGATGGTAAACAATCCATTCTTCCACGATTTGTAGACATTGCTAACTATCTTTCAGGTGGTATCCTTCCCTCTAACTTATCAAATCAACAAAGGAAGACAATCTTATTTCAATTTACTCATTATATATGGGATGAACCCTTGTTATATAAGATTTGTGTTAATGGTTTGATTTACAAGTGTGTCCCTAAAGAGGAAAAACTAGAGGTGCAAACCCAATGTCATATCTCATCCTATAAAGGGCGCCATAAAGTAAATAAGACAATTACTTGAGTATTTGAGTGTGGATTCTATTGGCTAAGATTGTTCAAGAATGTTAGGAAGTTTGTCCTGTAATGTGATAGGTGCCAAAGAATGGGGAGAATTTCTAAAAGGGATGAAATGGAACTTTCCAACATGATGGAGGTTGAAGTGCTTGATGTTTAGGGCATGGATTTCATAGGGCCTTTCCTCTCATCGTTAGATAACTCCTATATCTTAATGGGTATTGATTGATAAGTGCTTGATTTGTAGTGTTTTCTAGTGTAATTTGATGCACAATTGTTACTAAATTAGTGTTTAAGTGTTTAATTATCTTCTAGAATTATTACCATGCAAATTGGAGCTTAATCAAGAGAAAAATTTTGGCAAAATACAGTTAAAACTAAAAAATAAAGTGTAAAATGGAAGGTTAGCAATACTGCCATTTTACTATATAGACCCACCGTTATGCTTCGAATCTAAGAGTAAAACGCGGGGGTTAAATGATGCGTTACACTATTCTTCAAGTGCCGCTTTACTAGCTATCGAGCTTTTTCTAGCTAAATCTCCAAATTGCTTTGGCTAAAACTTGTCGAATTTCTCTTGCTTTCTCTAAACATATAAATTGAGCTCTAGAGATCATTTCTAGAAAAAAAAAGAAGAAAAAACACGGATTTGAGAGGAGAATTCAGATCAAAAATCAGATTTCTCTTTTCTTTCCTTAGTTTTTAGGTTTTTCTTTTCTTTTTCTTTTCTAGCCTTTGTTATTTGTAATTTCAAGTTGTTTTAAGGATTCAAGGGAGTTCATAGATGTGATTGGAAGCCATCTATCAATTTGTATCATCATTTAATGCTTCCTAAATATTAAATCTCTTATTTTATACTCCTTTGTTCATATATATATAAGAACATGGTTGTTTTGTTGCAATCCAAATTTTGTTGTTTATTTATTATGTTTTGAGCTAATTTCTAGCTAGGGGTAGGTTCTTGAATGCCTTAAGCAGATGTTTATCACATAATTGGATGCTAATCTTTGTTTATGTGAGATCTTAAAGCATATCTTAACTTGATCACTTAGGATATGAGATTAGATGCTTAAGTCAAGGTCCAATCACTTAATTAATTGGAAAAATCTATAAACAACATGATTTTAATCAATACATGACCATTGATTGATTATATTATGAGGGTACTAATCTTCAATATGAATTTAGGATTAGAAACTTCTTGAACTTTAAGTATACTTCCTGTTTATTTATGAACAGACCAAACCATAAACTATGAAAGTTAGAGAAAAGGAAATGAATTTACCATAGCTTTATCTTGATTTAGTGAATGCCCTAGATTAGAAATTCCAATCCATTTCATATCTCTTTTAAGTCATTTAGGCCTAGTCTTTAGCAAATTAATCATTTGGTAATCCTTAGATCACTTGAAATCCAATTACCTTAGTAGTCATACAAATCAATTCTCTGTAGGTTTGACATTTCAAAGTCTTAAATGTGCTCCATTTTATTACTTGCGACTGGTACACTGTCATTTTGTTGATTTGGATTTAAATTAGAATTGCATATAAATAAATTGATTAATTTGAGGATAATTAATGATACCAATTCAGTGTAGCAATTTTTGACATCGTTTCCAAGAAAGTTGTTGTGACATTAGAAAAATATTGGTGTCAATTACTCTAAGGTGTAAATATTGTTTATATGACTTATAAGTGTGTTTGCATTTGCTTTTCTTTCTTGTGTGCTTGTTTGTTTCTATTTTCTTGTTTGTTTGCATTTGATTTTTATTATTTTTAGCTGGTGTTTGTCTTGAATATGTTTAGTAAGGATCAAGTTAATTTAGAAATGGAACATCATGAGAACTTAAATGTCCAACCTCGTAGAGAACCAACCATGTTAGAATTGATTATGCAAACTAGACGTGGTCCTATATCGAGTATTATTCTGCCTAAGATAGGCTCAGATGATTTTGAAATTCTACATGCTGTCATTTTTTTGATAAGGTCTTCTCCGTTTAGTGATCATCATTAGAAATTCCACATGATTATTTAAGAAATTTAATAGATATTTGTGATCTCTATAAAAGTCCTGGTATTTCAGATGATGACCTTAGACTTAGATTTTTTTCTAGTTTCTTTAAAAGATAGAGCTCGCATATGGTTAAACACTTTCTAGACTAATTCCATCACAACTTGGGATGATCTTATACTCGTAGTCTCATAGATGCTGTAGCCGGTTGTATCCTAATGAGAAAAACTCTAAGTGAAGTATATAGGATAATTGAGGACATGAAATTTAATAGCTTTCAATATGATTTTGGGCCATTTTTTAGGAAATCATTTAGAGCTCAATCCATTAATGATGTCACATCTTTACAAGCTCAATTAGGAGACCTTAGGAAGCAATTGGAAATTTACAAGCTTAAATTGGTAGTAACTTGTTCCAAAGTCAAGTAAATTGTGATTTTTATGGTATTTCTTTGCGTGCTTCTCTAGATTTCCATGTAAGACATTCTTATGCCCTTGCTCCTATTCAAGACTCTTATCATTCTCTTCGGAATAGCAATGCCTTTTACAATCCTTCTAAGGTATTCTACCTTAATTTTCCATGAAATAATCCTTTATACTACTAATACCCCAATGCCCCTCCCCAACCTAATATGCCTCCACTAAAAAAGTATGATCTTGAAGATATAGTGATGAAATCTATCCAAAGCAATGAGTATAGAATGGCAAATCATGAAAATTATAGTCAGCATTTAAAGGATCAAGTCAGTCAGAGTTTATAGATTTTAAATGAGTAGATACCCAATCCTTTACCTTTTCAACCTGAACCTACTTATAGAGAGCATGTTATGGCCATCACTGTAACTTCTAGTCGTGAAGTGGAGAGTGTAGGTGTTAAATATAGTGATGAGGAAGTGATTGAAATTGAAAATGAACCAACTCAACCTAGGATATTTACTGACCCTAACGTCCAATCATATCAACCTTGGATTCCTTTTCCCTAGGAACTAAATGTTAGGAAAGCTTCCCAGTTATTTCAGAAATTGTACTTTCCATGTCATAGTGAATCTCAATTAGAAGAGCATCTAGCTAGAAATCAAGCCATTGTAGTACAGTTGGAACCTTTTTATCCTAATTGGAAAAAGGCTTTAATCAAGACAATTCTACCAATGCCTCCATCTATCCTACATGAAAATGTTGTATCCAAACAAGATGTTTTTGGAGCTTTGGATATGGGTAGTAATGATGACGAGCTTCTAATTAATTATGAGTAATTTGATGTGAATTATATTAGTTATAAGGAAAATGCTCAAGTTGTTGAAATTCAAGGGATTGAAAGGTTAGATGATAGTTTAGACAATAGTGAAAATGTTTTTGCTTCTATGTTTCATGATCACTTAGATGATAATAATGTCGATTTCATTGGTATTAAAGATGATCATAAAGTGGAAGACTAGGTTTTTAAGGTTCTTGAAGTTGAAAGTTATGATTAAGTTGTTCAAAAGAATGAGGTCGAATCTAAAAAAAATTGAAGTCATTGATTTTATTGGGGTTCTTACTTTCAATTCTAGGCTCGACATGGTAATTCAAACTTTTTACCATGGAATTTTAAAAGTCATAAGTGGTGTTCCATGAAGGGTAAGGTTATAAATTTGACAAATCAAGTGAATGTTTTAGGATCTTTTAAAAAATTTACCTCTTTTGACTCCAAAGAGCATGTAGTAAAAATGTTGAATTCTGGGTTAAAGTTTAGGTTAAAAATTCCATAACTTTAAGGTCCAGCTAAAAGACCATAAAGAAGCGCTTGTTGGGAGGAAACCCAACCATATTAGTAGGTTTAAGTGTGTTTGGTGTGCTTTCTTTTATTTGGTGTGTTTTTCTTTTGTTTTCCTTTTTATACTCCTTGCCATTCTTTGCTCATATTTACTTTTTGAAGCATTGTTTCTCTCTATTTAGTTTCTAGAGCTTTGATTATCTTTTGTTGGATTTGCAGGTGTTGTCTTCAGTCTTTGCTATTTTAAGTTACAAGTTTTCATATGCACCTTCAATGGCCTTTTAATTGATTTTGTCTTCTATCTAGATGCTTTTCTATTCCTTATCCCTCATTTTTGTGCTTTCATGTTGTTTTTATGAACATTGGAAGTGTGAAACAACTATTCCCTTCCCCACATGCATTCTATTCCTTATCCCTCATTTTTGTGCTTTCATGTTGTTTTT
>JAOXYD010153957.1:0-10428 GCA_028565735.1 Pinacopodium congolense | reverse complement strand
AGTGTGCAGGTATTTTTGTTTCATTTTTTGAGTAATTATATTGTTTGGATTAAATTTTGATGGCTTATGCTTTAATTTAGAAAAAGTTTTAGAATAATCAATTTACTCACATTTTAAAGGCCTTTATAACTTACAAGTAAATAATTAAGGATCTAAAAAATCTACTGTTGTTATTAAAAAAATCAATAAACAACATATTTTGAATCAGTGAGTGACCAAACATTGGTTAATTGTGAGGGAATTAACTCTAAAATAATAATTTCATAATTAAACTTCTTCAACTTTGAGCCTATTCCCTAAGTTCATTGAATGACTAAATAATGAAATAGGATTAATCAAGATAGGTGATACACTTAATCGTAACTGTGTCTAGTTTTTGTTAAGACACCCTAGATTGCAACACAACCATTTCTAAACTCAGTTAAATCACTAAAACTGCAATAATTGAATAGTTATTTAGTTTAATTAGTTGATTAATTTTATTTTCTAGATAATTGTAATCCTAGTAACATAGTAGTTATAGGTGAATCCTAGAGAAAATAGTAACTTACACTCCAATAGATCCACTATATTACCTATTAATAAATGTCCATGCATGTAACTAGTCTTAATCCGAGTAACTTAGTAGTTATAGGTAAATCCTAGTGAAAATAATAACTAACACTACAATAGATCCACTATATTACATATTAATAAGTGTCCTTGCATATAGCTAATCTTCAATTAAAATTTAGTAAAAAAAAGTATTAGGAAGACCATAGCATAGTTTACAAAAATTTGTGCAACATTCAATAGATCAATATGTGCATCCATCGACCAATTGTTGATTAATTGGCACTAGTTGACCAGTCTAATGCCCATATTTTTTGTCACCTAAAAACATTCAAATCACTTCCAAATCATTCTTTTAAACACTTTCTAAAGACACAATCATATAATTTATCACGTTCACACAATTGGACTTCTTCTTTTAACACGCTCATATCATAATCATAGACAGTCATACAATCTAATCCTATATTTTACAATCACTTCTCTTTCCCAACCTTCAATCCATTCACATAACTTAACCTCTTGTTCACACATATCTTAACACATTAACACATTCACTCACCTTAATCTCAACAACTTATTTGAACATTTTCAACAACATTTTTTGTTCACACTTTTTAACACAGGTATCACACTAATTCCAAAAACCATTTTAGTGTATTACAAGGATCTTCAAAAATAATTAACACATTGCTCCCTTTGCATATACATATTATACACAACATCACCAACTATGAATGTACATTATTTGATGTGAGCCCTCTCAACATAAAGATGATATTAAGACAAGATAACATCAAAACTTATAAATACAATAAGCTTTTAATTCTATCTTAATCTTCATCCTAACCATTTTTCCTTCCAATTACATTACATTTCATGCTTTAAGGGAGCTTCAAGGCTTCAAAATGGATGTCCATAACACGTATCCAATACACTTATCTCTCTATTACATCAAACATACTAAACGTATTAGTAATAGTGTTTTTTCATCATCAAAACTTAGGTGGAATCACCTTTAGTTCAACTCAAACCATCAATTGAACTTACATGGTCATTGTACCCCTTGGAATCTAGATAACCTTGAATATCAATTTCATTAATTACCTATAATCATATAATGATAACCATGTGCATAAATTGAAACTTAAACAATACAAAATAAAATAGCAAAGAAAAGCAACAAAAATAAAAAATAAAATCCAAACTAATGAAAACCAAAATATCCCTAATACCCCTAGATAGATCCCTAGCAATGATGTAAAAAAATTGTTATGGTGTCCAACTCTAGTCTAATCCAATTCAAGTGGGCCCGAATATAGCAACCTATAAGGATCTACTTTACCTAATAGGTCAAACGTTATTTAATTATCTAAAAACACCAAATAAAACTAATAAACTAAATTAAATAATTAAAATAATGCTAAAGAAATTAACTGTTATTAATTGCCTAACAAAATACTAACTTGTTTCATGATAATATCACAAGTGTATGGATTGTAAATTTATTATAAACGAACATTGTCCCACAAGGGCTAGAATTTGTCTCTAATTAATTCAGGTTAAACTTCGTTTAAGGCACAATTTTAAAAAAATAATTGAAAAATAGATTAAAGTTAAACAAATTAGTAAGGAATAACTAAAGAAAAAAAGTGTAGGAATTAGGAACTTTAAGGTTTACGACTAGGAATTACTATTATCCCTAATTTTTTTCTCTCTTTTATCTTATTGATTCAATTATGTTTCACCCATGATTTCCTTAATTTTAGTTACCCTCTCTCAAGGTTAACTAGTTGTCCCTAGTTGAAATAAGATATAGTTTGTCTTTCAATCTCTAAATCTATAAAACCTTTCCTAAATATTCAACTAGATTTGAAGCAATCCCATAAGTAATTAATAAAATATTTAAGAAAACTTTATGTTTATCAATCTATTGGGTGCCAACTTTCATTATTCAACTCAACACAAATTCCCTAGCTTAATCTCTCAATCTATTGTAAGGTCTAGGCATATAAAACATCACGAACATTCGTTCATTGAATCAATAAGCAAGAGTTTCACAAAATAGTTCAAGGGTAATTCTTAAAAAGAGTTCGACCACTCATGACAACAATAAATCCATCAACCATCATGTTTTGCATATATAAACGTAGAAAAGAGAGAAAAGAATTAATCTATATGAAGCTTGGAAATCATTTCTTTATTACATCAATACTAAAAAATCTGGAAGTTGATTTTTCTTGTTGAATCCCAAGCTAGATGATGGTTCTATGTCACGATCGTGTAGCTACATGATCATGCACTGCATTTCTCTAACTTTTGACAGTCCTTAGTCTTTCGACTATAACTTCTTCTACACAACTTTGATAGTCATGAAATTTGATATGCAAGCTCCCCACATGTGTTCCCAAACCCCATAAAATTTCATAGCCATTTGAGCCCTACAAGTTTATCTAATGCATCATCCAAGTAATATCTATCAAATCTAGTGCTGAATTGAGCTTCAATTGTTACTTATTCACCAAAACATCAAAGTGCTCCAACCCATTTCATAAATAAGCTCAAATATTACCCTTAAACAATAAATCATATTAATAAATAACTAACATATAAAAGATAATGATAATAATACAAGAGATCATACTGAAAAAGCTAAAAAAACATAAATAACACTTGAAAGACCTAGAAACATAGCCTAAAAACACACTTATCAACTTCCTAAAACTTAAACCTTTGCTTGTCTTCAAGAAAAAATTTAAAGTGCAAGGCATCGAACACAAACACACAATATAACTCACACAATCCCATAAGAATGAAGGCTCAAACATAACAATAACAAAAGTTATCAAGGAATTCGCCTAACAAAAATCTCAATCATTCATGGATATACAACATAAGTAGCTATTCTGTTCACACCATGATTGTCTTTACATTGAAAATGCATTTTAATTGAAACATTGTTTTCCTATTCTCACACCCATAACAATTTTAATCATACATTTGTTCAAATTACCCTATGAAAGGTAGTCTAACACTAAGTAATCATTCATGAAGTATTTTACTTATGAAAGGAGACCCATTAATTTCGTTCTAGAGATTAATTCATCAATTTTTACTTTTACGAAGAATAATCACCTCATCTTTTTATGTGAATATGCACATTAATTTTTTTCTTTTTTTTCAATTTTTATGTTTTAGTGCACCCCAGTTACTTAACTTTAATGGTGTTTTTTAGCTTAAGCTGTAGCATCACTTTCTCTTTTTTACATTAAAATGCATGTCTTTTGGGGCGCACCCCTAGTTACTAAGGTAGATCACAAATCAAAACTAGCCCTAGGCTTTACTTTTAAAACCCTTGTGTTTTGTAAAGAGGTAAGAAGAGAAGTTAGTAAAATCGAACAATTAACACATCTAGGCCATGAAACCATGTCACTTCTTTCTTAACTAATCCTTTTCATTAATGATATCCATTGCATCCTATCATTAAGTCCACGTTCATAAAAAATGCATTCAAGCAATTTTCATGGCAGTAAGAAAGGTAGGCAACACTTCAATTAACTTGAATTTTCAATGGAAGTTATACATTTAAGCATCCTATAATAATTTTGATCCTAATTTTATTAGTTCCTTTCAATCCCATGCTATTTATAGATTTAAGCATATGCAAAAATCATGCAATAAAATGACCAGCAAACTAACAACCCTAAAATATGCATCCTATATGCAAAATGAAAACAAATATTAAATGTACTACCACTCCCCACACTTGAAAAACACATTGCCCTTAATATTTGAATGAAACATAAAAGGAGACAATGAAAAGAACAAGAATTAAAAGCAATAAACAAAACATGAAAAAGAGAAAAACAACAAATAAAATAAAAGGGGAATAGAAAACTTATGGAGAAGGTGGGGTGATGGTGTTTGTGAGGGCACTTAGAGCCCTTGCATCTTGAAAGATTTGAGAACAGTTTTGGTGAGGTAGTGTTGATGGCATGGTACTAGCTTCAATTGTTCATCCATTAGATGCTCCATCTTCCAATTATTGGCCTCCACAACATTGATGACTCGTCGTCAACTTGACTCCTTGGATTCATCACTAGAACTATCATCAAATTTGGGTGCTATAGTAGAATTAAAAGCTCCTTGGGTGAAGTTTTGTTTAACAAAAATATGAGAGTGAGGGTTTTGGAGCTCCATATTATGGTGCTCTAGAATTTCAACTCTTCAAAAATATGGGATACTAAAATATTCACAATATATTGCAATTAAACCATCATTAGAAATTGAAAAACGATAGGTTAAGGCAGTAGCAATATAACCCCTTCCTAAATATTTGGTTTGTTTATTAACATATTAGACTAAAGCTTGAAAAATGGAAAATGATGTGTGAAACTTAACTTTGGCATCCACGCTCCTCAACAAAATCAATTCACTTGTAGAACATTTGTTTCTTTAAGTTTTATTAAACATGGCATAACATATAAACGTTTGTAGAAGTAAATGTTCTTAATTTAAATTGTAAGAATTTAAAGCATTATAAGCATTAAAATCATGTAATTTAAGTTAAGTGATAGTTGTGATTTAGGGTAGGTTTTCCTAAATGTTTAGCATGTGGTTCTGGCATGTTTAGGATAAAATTGTTGTGTTTAGGACTTAGTTTGTAGTTTTTTTTATTACGATGATCTTTGTTTTTATTTATTAAGTGTTTGGTGGTGATTTTGGGGCATGATTTAATCATTTTGGCATAAATTTGGAGCATAGTTGCCTTTAAGGTTAAACTAGAGACTAAGAGAAGAGAAGAAAAGTGAAGAATGAAGCAAAAATTCCCATGATTGTGGGAATTATTTAAAAAATGCCACACTAAATTTTGGACTGTTTTGATGTATCTTGATCTATATAATGGCATAAATACCTAGGCCAGCCACAATCATCGTTAGAAACTTTCCTCAAAATGCTAAAACCAAGTTTAGAGGCTTTGAGAGGTGGAGAATCAAGATCAGCTACCCTTTTATGGCAATAACACCTTAGCAGTAGATTTTCTAGATTAGGAGAAAGAAGAATAGATTGGTTTCATCATCTTGTTTTTTTTCCCTTTTTCTCTTGCCTTATGTTATGTACGGAGACTATGTTAGTTGAGCATTTTTGTGACATTATGAGTAGTTAAACTATATTTTAGGGATTTCTTTTCAACTAGTTATTGAACTTTTATGTTGTTATTTGAATGAATGGATGCTTATGATAATTGTTGTGCTTAAACCTTACAAAATATTGAGAAATTGAGCTAGGTAACTAATGTTGAGATGTGAAATGACAAGTGACACCTAATAGACTTGTAATTATCTAGTTAATTAATTTATTAGAGAGATATCTTGATTAGTTAATTGATTACCAATAAGGTTACTTTACAACTAGCTAAATTTATAGGACTGGTTTTGTAGATTGAGAGATTGCAAGATTAATCCTATTTAATTTGTTTAGGGACATTTAATTACACATGAAGAGAGGGTGATTGAAGCAATATGATATCTTGGGATAATCATGAATCAACCAACAAGATAGGAGGGTGATAAACGAGGGATAAAAATAAATCTTTATCTTTAATCTTGGAATCAAAAGTTTCTACGAATTTCTTTTCTATTTTTTTCATTTTTAAATTGTCTTGTTTAGTTTAATTTCAATATTTATTGCTTAAATTTGTGCCTTAAACAATTTTTAACTTGAATCAAGTGGGGACTAAATTCAATCCTTGTGGGATGGTATCTACTTATACTACAAGTTACTATATGTACGCTTGCAGTGTTAGCGTAAAACAAGTTTGTAGTGAGGTTAGCTATCAACATTAAGTATTTCCAATATGTTGAAATATGAAAGTCTTGATGTGTATCTTCAACATGCGATTTATAAATATTATATATTTTAAATGGTTAACACCTTTAGCATATAAATTAGATAGGTAAACAAATTTCAAATCTATGTACATTGATCTTTATTCCCAAATTTTGAGTTGTAAATTTTATATTAACTATAAAATCATTCTTAGATTGTCATAACTTTAACAATTAAAAATGTGAAACATTAGTTCTTGGTTTTTTAGTTGTATTGGTAGAGCTTCTTAGGTTTATTTTGGCATCTTTTGCTTTTCTAGTCTACTTATTTATCAAAGGAATGTTGTAAGAGTCATTATCTTTATAGTTTGATGATCTCTTAAGTCTTTAATATACTTTAATTTAATTTCCAAAAAAAACATTAAGAACATTATGTAATCTAAATGCTCCTATTGAAAGAGTATAATTGTACTTTCATTAACCTTCTAATGAATATGATAAAACCATAATTGCCTTAAAAACAAACCTTTTTAAAGTCATTTTTTTTCACATGTTTCTACTTAGTCGTTGTTTTTCACATGTTTCTACTCTAATTCAATCAAATCTCATATAAGACCAACCAGAGGCAAGTGCACCTTGTCACTAAGTAATATAATGGATAGTGAGTCTAACTATCATCTCTTATGGGGATCTAATGTGGCTACTAGGTTAATTAGTATTTAATTATCAAAATAACTTAAAATTAAAATAATAAACTAAATTAAATGACTAAACTAATAACTAAAGGAGTCAACTATTCAATCCAAAAAAAATTAGTGAGTTAAAAGTTCAACTAATCATAAGCTCTATCTAAAATTTGGAGTTAGGATTAAATAAGTCTGGTGAATTTCTATGTGATAGATCTAGGATATCTTTTCTAAAGAAAAACAAAGCTGTGATTAAGTGAGAGCGTTATCTCTAATAATTCTATTTCATTTTGTGGACATTCAATGCACTTAGACTAATAGACATGAAGAACAAGAAGTTTAATCCTAAAAACACTTTTTCATATTTTTATATCGTCACAAGGAATCAAAGTTCAGTCATTTATTGCTTTAATTTTTATATTTATTGAATTTTTGGTAATAAAGATAGATATCTTGAATTCTTAATTACCTAAGAATTTACCTTATATGGTCAATTTATGATACATAATTACTCACACACATGAACAAAGATCTTCAACGTAGATCAAGATAATTAAGTAACACAATAATCAATCCATATGCTACCCTAAACCTAGTTATGACATATTAAGCACACATAATCATTAATAAAGATAAATATATAGATAAGGAACATCTACCTTGTTAATGAAAAAAAAAAAGAGTCAATACAAAAAAGGAAGAAAGCGTTAAAGGTACAACAGGATATGCTAGATCCCAATTGTAATCCTTACTCTTGAATCCACCTTAAATTCTCTTGATGAAACCTCTAATCACTACTCAATGATAGGAAAAATAGAAAGAAAAATAAACTAAAATAAACCTAAACCCTAACTAAGAATAGAAATGGGGACCTATCTCTCATAACCCCTCTTCATAGTTCTCTATACCTTTCTCCATACTATCTTATTTTCTATGTTACCTCCTCTCCATTTTATAATTTTAGACAATTATTAAGGTTATAAGGAGACCCTAATATATTTCTTGTTGTATTTAAGTACTTTTTAGTCTAAACAATCTTCAATTTTTAGGTTTTTAGATGCACAATGGTGTCTAAACTTAAGTACAAAGTTGTCATTATAGGCCACTCTTTATCTTCTAACTTTTCTTCACTTTTCTCCATTTTCTCGAGGTAAAACAATCATTTCAATAAAATGTAAATGGAATAGTTTATATGGGTTATCTATTTTCTACCCTCTTATGCAAATTGTTCCTTTGTCATCCTTTTTTGCGCTTTAACCCCTTAAATCAACTTGATTTAAACCATTTGGATTTATATCTAATATATCTAGTTAGTAGATCATTTTAGATTTTCTACTATGAAATTCAGACTCTTTAAAATTCATCTTTCTGCTAGTACTTATCTTAAGAAACATTTTCTTATAAGTATATGTGGGAACATATTTTTAATCTAATATGGTTTGTAAGATTGTATCTAACCTTTTGGATATCTTATAACGTTTTCATTATCTAATTTAGCTATGAAATTTTTACATAATATATTATTCAACTAAGCATCACATCTAAGTCATTAATTTTGACTCTTTCACATTGAAAAATCATTAAGTTGTTATATTAACATATAGTTATGGAAGAAACAAATATTTCGTGAAACACTATCCCATATGTAAATTCCTTCCCATAAAAATCAATACTTTTATATAATTTAGTTATATAGAAATTCTAAGCAATCTCATTTTTCATAGATAATCAAGAAAATTTAATGCAAAATTCATCTTGGTAGTCTTATCAAAGTGTTCTAAATTTTTTAATGCCCAGTTTTTATTTAAAATTTGATTACTTTGGTCTTCTTGAAAATTGTAAATTAATATTTCATTTAATACATATGACTATATCATGTAAATTCAATAATAAAATTCAATAATAAATTTAGTAAAATATAAGTATTCATTTTTTTATAAATTATTACATCCCATGCATCATATATATATAATTTAATATTTCACCGTCATAATCTACCTTTTACTAATAATTGATTTTGTCTTCCTTCAACTTGATAAGTTTCATAAGTTTTATACGATGCATTGCCACAAATATACATATATCCTTATGTGTAACTTTATGTTAATTGAACCAATATGGCTTTAAATAATAGTCTTAGTTATCTACATATACAATCTATTTGTATGAACTTAGATCAACTACTTTTACTTAAAAATCAATTTCTTATCATGCCATGAATATTGTATTAATTTTGAATCAAAATTCAATATCATATAACCAAAAGCATGAGTCAAAAATATAATCTCTAACATATCTAGCATTGATAAGAAAAATTGTATGCGATAAAGACATTCAAAAAGATAGGTGAAATAAGTGTTCTAAAATTTTTCTAAACTAATTAAACTAAGCCACCAAAACCAAATCAGTTATATCCAATCACTAAACCAATATTCAATGTTATGTAAATTTTTACACCAATACAATCCCAATATAAGCAAAATTTAATCAACCCAACAAGAAATAATAAAAGAGTGTGGGACTGAGAGGATATATCAAAATTTATAGTGGTTCACAATCCCTAACAATTACCTAATCCACTCTCCAACTACTTGTTGGAAATTTTACTAATTCAGTATAACAAGTACAATCTTCTTCTTTGGTGAAAAGTACCCTTTAAGAATCAAAATCTTCTTTATGAAAGGTGAAACGAAACCTCTAAAAACTATTTTTAAGGCATAGAGAAACATATAGGTGTTTCATTTAAGGCTCAATAAACCAAGCGTTCTTTTCTTTAAAAAATGATATTAGATCAACGAGCACTTGAAAGGTTAAATAAACAAAATGTAAGAAATTTTGAAGCTCTGAAATTGGTTATGAAACAAGAAAATTTGACGTAGAACACAAAAGTATGTAGCTTGTGTAAATATTACTCTATGAGCATTAATCTTTAATAAAATGGCATACATATTGTTTTTTTATACACTATAACACTTATTTATAGTGTTAAGGAGTGAAAAGGGTCGTTAGATTTCAGAAATAACTATTAAAGAGTTCAAAAGTAATTAAAACCCTAAGAGCATGTTTAAGTTTGTTTTAGGATTTAGTTTTTTTATTATAATTTTCTAAATATAGACAATGAAACACTAGCATAAATCCCAAAAAAATAGCATAGTAATGTGTCGTGTTGGTTAGGTGACTTTAAAATTGATGGTTGTTCGAAATGATTTTTACTTTTAAAACCAACGTACTTACAATGCAAGTGCACCTATCGCAAAAGTAATAAAGCGGAGTAAAATTTCAAATTCCAAATGTCGATCCCACGAGGAAAAGGTTACT
Source organism: Pinacopodium congolense (assembly GCA_028565735.1). Taxonomy (NCBI): domain Eukaryota; kingdom Viridiplantae; phylum Streptophyta; class Magnoliopsida; order Malpighiales; family Erythroxylaceae; genus Pinacopodium; species Pinacopodium congolense. The sequence goes on along the minus strand of JAOXYD010153957.1, from coordinate 44 downwards.
TAACTATTAGGTTGATCGGATTACAATTATTTAGGAAAAATCTA
>JAOXYD010153947.1:0-10428 GCA_028565735.1 Pinacopodium congolense | reverse complement strand
GACCTTCAACAATGAGTGTTAATGATGCTATTGAACTACCTAGAATCATCGTTAATGATTAAGCATCAGACCTTTCATTGGTGGGTTATGTATGGCACCATTAAAGTACTATTAAGGGCCTTTAAACATCCTAAAAAAATTAAAAGAAATAAAAAAAATTACTCCTCCAAATGTCATAAACCATAATTAGGAAATATTTAAGAAGAAAATAAAGTCTATTTCATCATCTTCTTTTCCATTTTTGGCAGTCATACATCATCTTCCTCTTTTCTTTTGTTTTTAGTGTTTTTAGCTTTTCTTTGAAATTGAAGTTGATAGTGCTCATATATTTTGTTTCTAGATAGAGCAATATTTAGTTTTCATTGTGTTTTTACTGTTACATTCATGTTATTTTGTTAATATAGTTGTTCCTTCATTTTAGTTTAGTCTTTATACTTGTTCTTTGTAAAACCTTTGAATATTGTTAAATGGTTTATTAATCTTTAATTCCATCAACCTTATTTATAATTTCAGTATGCTTTCTATGAATTTATCTTCTGTTCTTGTTAATTTTAGTATGTTTGGCTAAATTTTTATTGTTTAGAAGGTAATAAAGTGATGATGGGATTATAATTATAAGAATAAAATTCAGTTTTCATGAGTATTGTGTTTCTGTACTTAGGTTGAATCAAAAATTTGATTTAATTTCAAGAATTAGGGATTATTTATAGGTTTGATCACCATAATAGTAATTTACAGTTTTATTGCTAGGTATGGGTTTGTGATCTATAATTTTCATTAGTTAATACCACAAGTAGCAATAGAATAATTAAATTTGTAACTAAAATTTAATCAACTTAGCCTCAAGTTTTGACTCTTTAACTTACATGATCCATGCATATAAGATTATGGCTTAAGTTTTCTATTACTTATTGTTTAATGCTATTACAAAATTAAATTTAGAGATTGTATCCTAGGTTGTTGTGTGGTTAGGGGTGAGTTTTCAATCCTATCATATCTACCTATCATTCAAGGAACCTAGGATACAAGGTAGTGCCTACATCTATAGGCTAACATCTTATCTAAAATATAATTTAAATGGTTTCAATGCTCACTTCTTTTTTTTTTTTTGGAGTCTTGATAATATCGTCTGCCCAATTTCTTACTATTGTTATCTATCTCTTTATATTTTGCACTTTTTTTAATTGTCTTCATTTCTTTAGTTATATTTATTTTTGCTTTAGCTTAATCAAACCAATTGTTATAAGTTTCTACACAACATTAGAAAAAGCATTTGTACACCAATTCTCTATAGATCGATCATAACTCACCCTACTCCATAGTTAGGAAGTTACGTTATTATTTGGTAGTTAGCGATGGACTTGACATTGGTCTAAGGAAAAATGTTATATGTACCAAATTTATGAATATTTAAAGATTGCTACCAATATGCTTAGTTTTGACTTTTCAAGTGAGATTTAAATTGACAGTGGTAGTTCGATTATGATTATTAAAAATCATATAAAAAATTGATGGAATCCTTATGGTGTTAAAGATTCTTTCATTTAGAGTTAAACATATAAGAAGTAATAAAATATTAGATTTGTTTTTAATCACCCTAAAACGTTTTAGTTGTTTTTTGGCATTCCTAAATGTTAGGTTTTGACATATATTTTGATGTAAATCTTAAGGTTCAAAAGAATCATTTTTCCTTTTGGTTAAATTAAAGTTTGTTTTTTAATAAAGTAAATAATAAATTAATATACAAAATCAAAGCTTATAGGTACAAGTCATCTCCTTTAAATAGCCAAGCTAGCCTAGTAACCTAAGAATAGAAAGGAGATAGATAGCATTAGATCAGTAAAGAACTAACTCTATGATAATTTACAGATAAAAAAACATTTCATTGTGATTCCATCTTGCTTTGCATTGCATCTTAAATTCTAAAAGATTTAGTATTTGGATATTTTTTGTAATTGTTTATATTAAATATTTAATAATATAAAGGTTTGGACAAATATGTGTTACTTAAATGTAGATTATGTTGATTAAAATATAATCTATTAAAAGGAACTATGATTCTCTCACGTGGTTATTACAATTATAGGCGTTTCTAAATGAGTCTTAGATACTTAAAATGGCAAACCGTATATATATTTTTTATAGTTAGCTATTAATATTAAAAACATTTATTTATTATATGCAAATTGAAGGCTGGGCATAATTGTGGTTTTAGTAAATCAACTATATATTTTTTAAGAAATAGTAAATTAAGGAAATCAATTAAAGCCAATTCAAGGTATATTTTTCTTACAAAATCAATATTAAATCTTAAATATAATTAGGCTATTTATTATCAATTTAAAGGTTAATTAAAACATGAATTTAAAATAAAAAGGTTTGTCTAAACCCTATTATGTGGCCAATGACATAAATAGTCATTAGTTAAGGTTAGTGCCTCCATCTATAGAAGTAATCAAGCAATTTGAAGGTGACCCTTTTGGTGGCCATGCCATACGAATGAAAATCACAATATTGCCAAGCTCAATCATCAACAATAAAAGGAAAAACTTTATGTAAGACGCTTTATAAAGAGAAAACATAAATTGAAAAATCCTATTATATAAAGATTAGAGGTTTAATGTTGAATGATGGATATTGGGCAAGATAAAAGTAATAAATTAAAAACTCAGATGGAGATCACTAACAACTAAACCTATTTAGAAGTAACAATAAATGAATGGTCTAAACAATAAATAACTTATCTTGGCTATTGGTGTTAGTATTTGGAAAATTTCACACCAACATCCTCAAAACAGTGGTCACTTATTCATAAATAGGATTGCTTACGACAAAATGATATAGATAAGCAAAAGTTTCTAACAATGCTTATATGTTAATCGTTTACTTTCATGTTTTTGTCTTTGTATCATTTTCTATCACACAAAAGATAAGTAGTATGGAAGATGTATTTGAATTGAAATTGAACTATAAGAGAAATTAATTTAAAGAGAAAATTAAAGATGAGACATCAAGAGTAAGAGAGCTAGTATATAGGTTGATTTTTGTAAGAATGAATTTTTGCAAGTTTTCTTTAAGTGATTCAATCATATAGGGGCTCACTAGCTTATTCCCAATGGATATGATTTTCTATAGGCCAAGAAATATTTGGTTTTGATTTTAAAGAAAGGGTTTTGTTCTTTAAAGCTACTTTATGAAGTCTTTGAAACTGGATTGAGATATTTTTCAATTAAAAGAATTGTTTTAATTACTTTGAAAAGGTTTATGGAAGTTTGGAAAACTTAGAAGAAGTTTTTGAAAATGTTAAAAATTTGTTTCTAGAAAGATTGGCTGATAAGTGTGTATAGGTATATGTATGGTTGACCAATATATGCTTTTAGGCATATTATTTGACTAATTTGCAGGGTCCATGATCAATATGTAGTGTCATTCGACCAATGCTTCTTGTAGTTGATAGATTGGTTGACTAATATATTTGGTTAGTTGACTGGTGCAAGGAATAGGCCAACTATTATGCTAGAAGGATCACCAAAGTGTACAATAGCTGTGTCTAGTGGCTAGTTTCTTTTGTTTATTGAATATGTTTTGTGAACAGTAGCTATAAATAGCTAGTTAAGATTTTTAAACTGAGAAATAGATGTTCAAAAAGATGTTTGAGTATCAAGTGAAGTTTTATAAATTGGGTAGAATACTAAAGCATTTGAGAGAAGTTATGGGAATTTTGAGTTGATTTTTTATTATGAATGTTGAGTCTTCTTCTTTTTTTATTTTTTGTTTTTGAGAAGTTAAGGCTATTGATGCTTTCATATTGTGTTTTTTGGGGCCCAGATTATTAAGGTGTTTAAGTGAAACTTCTTTATTTGTATTTTATGAAATGGTTTACTCCTGCTTCTTTCTAGAATTTATGTCTAAAGGCTTTATGCTGCCATGGCTCATCTCTCCATGTTCTTACTCCTCTTCCATGCAAATGCATTACTTTGTCACTTTCTTCTATTCTTACATCCATATCTTCTTTACTTCTCTCTCAAATATTCAAGATCTTTACCATGCCTCCTACATCCATTAACTATATTCTTAGCTTCTCCTCTTTATATTTTCCTGCATCTTCTTAATCCCTTCTTCCACAACAATTTCCTTTGTATCCTTTCTTCTAAAATTAACCTCATAAAATTTCTGGCACATTGACGAAGGCATCTTCCCTCCTATTTATTTCCCAAATCTAGTAACTGACTTCTGAAAAGCATTTTCCTTTATTTTCCCTCTTTCCATTTTCAAAAAATTCTATTATTATTGGTTGGTTTAGTCTAAATTATCACTATTAATTATAAAATTAATTAAATGAACACACGCTTTCTTTAATCACTTCCAAGCCAATTATTACGGCAAGTATACTTGTCAAAAAGTGATAAAGTGGACTATTTTTAAGATTTTTAAATGTCAAATCTACAACGAATTGATGTAAGTACTAGATCACTCAGGTTACAATTATTTATGGATGCTTAAGATTGCTAAATTAAAAGGGATAGGATTGCTAAATTAACCTAAAAGCTTCCAACAATGCAAAGGATTCTAAATTGTCTTAAGGATTATGAAAATGATTAATTAGCTAAGGATTAGGCTTTAAATGATTTAATTGAGTTATGGAAAGGTTAGAATGCCTAATTTAGACTTTAATAAATCAAGAAAATATTATAATTAAGTCAATGCCTTATCTTTAATTAACCTTAATTAATGTTTGGCGATTCATCAATTTAGGTATTACGCTTAAAGTTCAAGAAGTTCTAATCCTAAATACATCTTTTAGGAATAGCCCCCTCATGATTAATAAAATTTTAGTCATTTATTAATTAAAATTATGTTGTTTATTGATCTTTCCAATGATTAAAATATACAAAAATTGGATCCTTAATTGTCTAATCACTTTATCTTAAGTGGCCAATTCAAGATAAGCTTTAAGAACTCAAAAAAAGAAGAAGATTATCATCTAACATATGTTAAAAATTTAATCAATCCATTTAAAAATCTTTCTTTAAGTTAAAATCAGATTAAGCTTGCATATATAACATCGAACAATAAAAAATCACACTTAAGCACATGTTCTTGCAATATATGTAAAGAAACAGATAGAAAAAAATGATTAAAGGTTTAGATTAAACCAAATGATGCTCTAAAGTGATAGACAACTTGTAATTATGTTAACACAATATGGAAATCCTTAACAACAACCTCAAATTAACTAATACAAAGCTGGAAATGAAAACAAAAAATAAAAGAAAAACCTAACCTAGAGAAAGAAGAAGAAAAACTAAGACTAGATTTGATTTTGGTAGCCTAAATCTATGTTAGAATGGTGTAAATTTGGTCTCTATAGCTTCATTTATATGTCTGGAGCAAGTTGGGAGCAAGTGGAGCAACTTGTAGCAAACTAGGAGAGAGAGCCAGCTGGAAACATTTCAACAGGCACCTCAATGGCACTTGAAGTAGGGTTAAATGGCGTCGTTATACTACCACCATTTTACTCCTCAAATTGACTTCAACAGTGGTTTTATGTAGTAAAATGGCCCCTAATTTGTACCGCCATTTTACTCTAGTTTTTAAAATTTTCTATAAAATTTCTCCAAATTTTCCATCACTTCAATCTTTAAATTGAAATGTACATAAATCTAGAAGTAGTTTAAACATTTTAACATCAAATTAAGGCAAATGTACATCAAATTATCATCACAAACAATATGAATTATACACCTAACATCTACCTTTCTATAGATGCTTGGAAATTATTTTCTAGAATTTTTAGCCCCCTCAGGCCCTTCTGGTTTGACATGAGGTAGTTTAAAGGAGCCTAGTAGTAGTTGGTGACTATATTCTAGGCATTGAAAAACTATCTTATATATATATATATATATATTAAGAAAAATGGAGATCTTAAAGTGGTACCAACTATAGATGTATTGAAATAAAGTGTTCCTAGGTAGGCATCCATAATGGTTGGCTTCTTTACTAACAAAAGGATAGCTTACCCATTCATGAAGAAATGGGAAAAGATGATGTGGAAGAAATAGGGAATGGAAAAGATAATATTGAATGATGATCTTAATCTCCTTAAGTTTAGTCACCAACATGTAGAGGATTATTGAGGTAGGTCTATGGCATATGCAAAGAAAACCCCTCTTCTTACAGAAGTGGAAACTTAGGCTCAAGTTAAAGGATATAAAGTCAAACCACCTGCCTAATTAGGTGCAAATTTACAATGTTCCTTTGGAGTATTGTTCCACCTTGGGTCTAAGTTATCTAGCTAGCTTTCTGGGCAAAACCACTCTATATAGATTCGATTATTGCTTAGTTAAAAAGACTTAGTTATCCCCCTTACATGCATAGAGACTTTTAATGAGCAAGATCTTCCTTTGAGCATACATATATTAAAATTGAATGAGGAGGAACAACTAGTTGAAGATGAGCTACTTATGACTTATCAATGGAAGACCCCCTCGGTTAATAAAAACACAATATCGAGAGAAACAGTGAAAAGATTCATTACAAGATCTTATGATGAGCTACTTTAGCTAACTTAGATTAAACTACTTAGAAGCAGGATTTCATAGCTTTAAGGGAGATAAAGGATAGTATCAATCATAAATCTATAGATTGGGTTTAGGCTAAGGATCTCTAGGTATAATACTCTAAGCAAAATTTGTAGATGCAGATTGATGATCTTTGTCCACAAATAGACCAATAACAATCTGAGTGTAATTTATTACTTCCTCGCTTATTAGTTAGTCTAGCTCCTAACAATATCAATTTGAATGTGAACCAAACACTAGAGTTGTAATAAGAGACTAATCTTATTGTTGGTGTTGTGGCCTATATCTAATCAAATTCAATCCACTTTTAAACTAAGACTAGGTAAAGACATATATAACTTGTGAACAAGTAATATAAATAATGAGTAATTGAATATCTTATTCCATAGGTACCAATTTGAAAATATCAAGTCATATGATGCTTAATTATTTTATTTGATGAGAATTGAAAACTAACAATTAACTAAATGCTATGAATGCAATCTATCATTGATTAATGATTAGGACTCTTCCATTGGTATAAACTACCTAACATTCCAGTTTTTGATGATATAATCACTTCTAATTATAGGTAGTGGAATGATTTAGGACATAATTCACTAAATCAAGATTTTACTAATGATCATAGACAAATCTTTTCTCTTTTAAACACAAATTATCTATTTAATCCATAAATAACTTGGAATAAAGGGCATGAATAACAAGATGCCTAAATCTAAGCTAACTTTATTAAATCTAGGAATCCTCACACTTGACTCTAAATTTAGGTCTACTTTTAGATTCAAGTTTGTTACCTAAGTGGATTTTTAGTTATTAAAAACCAATGATCATGGATTTTCAATTATCCAATACTCTAACTTAGGTGATCAAGCTAAGCTAGATGAATTAAGCGCTCAATTAGGTAAAAATCATCCACCTAATTTGTTCATAACCAATTTAATCTCCTAGCTTTAGCTAAAACAGATTTCACGCACATAATCATCAATAAAAACCGAGATAAACTCATAAAATTCATATTTATTGAATGCAAAAAGGAGTCAATACAAATAATAGGAAAAGTTAAAAAAGGATAGTTGGGAATTGACTGTTACTTACTATTTTTTGGCTATTCTTGCTATTTGAATGTTGTCACAAGTCTCAATTGTAAAACAATGAAATATGGAAAAGAAACTATAGAAAACAAGGAGAGAACCTTAGGTAAGATGATGTATGATTTAATCTCCCCCCTATTTTTATTGTAAAGTGAAGGTTTTATGCCCCTAAGGTGTCTACTAGGGTTTTTAATGTGCATGAATAAAAATAGGGTCTTAAACATTATTTTGCCTCATTCAAATTATATATAGTTTCTATTTCTAAGACTACAATAATAGTTAATTTGGACTTTGATGATGCCATTCTTATCTATAGACACATCTTTTCTCTTTTAGACACAAATTATCTACTTGATCTATAAATAACTTGGAATAAAGGGCTTAAATATCAAGAAGTCTAAATCTAACTTCATTAAATCTAGGAATCATCACATAAGACTCTGAATTTTGATCCACTTTTAGACTCAAGGTGTTATCTAATTAATTTTATAATAATTAAAAACCCATGATCATGGATTTTTAATTACCTAATACTCTAACTTAAGTGATCAAGCTAAGCTAGATGAATCAAGAACTCAATCTAGGTAAAAATCATTCACCCAATCTATTCATAATCATTTAATATCGTAACCTTAACTAAAAATATAATCATGAATGAAAACCAAGATGAACTCATAAAATACATATTCATTAAATGAAAATAAAAAATGGAGTCAATATAGTTAATAAAAAAAAGTTATAAAAGGAAGGTTGGGAATTGATCATTTCTTATTGTTTTTTTATTTATTCTTGTTGTTTGATGCTCTCACGAGTCTCAATTACAAAGTAATGAAAGACAGAAAAGAATTGAAACAAAGAGAGAACCTGAGGTAAGGTGATGTATGATCTAATCTCCCCCATCTTTTAGCTAAAAAATGAGTGTTTTATGCCCTCTAAGTGGCTACTAGGGTTTTTTATGTTTGTGGCTAAAAATAGGGTCTTAAACTTCATTTCACCACATTAAAATTGTGTATCTATTCTAATTCTAGGACTACAATTATGGTTAATTTGTGCTTTAATGGTTCGATTCTTATCCCTCTTTGATGGGTCGACATTGGATTTAAATAAGGGTTCCCATAGAGCTCAACGGTGTCATTTAGGACATCTATTTCTCTCTCAAAATTTCACTCTTTCTTTGAACTATTTGTTCTAATTTCTCCATTTTCATTTCATATTCTCTAAAACAATCATAAACCTAAAACTTAACAAAAAGAATTCATAAGTAACATGAATGTATGTCTTTAATGGGTAAAAATACTACATATTATACCTTAAAACTCATTATTTACCTATTAACAACACCCTTGCACTTGAATAATTAAAGTTTAATTAGACACCCCAATATAAATCATGAAACTGTGTATAGATAATACCATTTAAATTAACTTTGATCGTGGATTAACACATATGGTCATTACACATATAGTGATATCAATTCCTTATACGTAATACTAAATCTCAAAAGACTTATAAGATCACTATGCAAACTTGTCTTCAAGTAATGTAGTTAACCTATTCCTTTACTTCACTTACTCAATTGTAAAAGATTATTGGAAAGTATTGTGTAGAAAAACATTCACATTGATTCACAATTATACTCAATTAACTTCATGCCTTTTTCAAGCTTCAACTCAAATTATAAAAATCAGTTCCACATATTAAATGAACACATAGAGTACATGCTTCAACTTCTAAACAACCTCTCATATCTTATTGATTTAGTATTGTATGTTTAGTTAGGAAGCCATCTAGTATTTTTACACGAAAGTAGACACCTTGTCATGAATATCCCCGATTACTCAACTAGGTAACCTATACTAGTTGACCACTAATAGTACTCTTTAACTTTGACCTTTTTATTGGTGCGAAATCAATAGAGTGAATTATGGCTCATTTATTCACTTTTTTTTCACTTTCTTATGCATATGCATGTTGTATATAGAACCTCATAATGATCACTAAACATCCATTTTCTAAAGTCATAAGTCAAATTGAATTTCCTCATTCATTAATACTCATAATAGTTGCATAGGCCTTCTAATTCACTTAATAATTGAATTCATCATGCATATCTTAAATTGTAGTCCAAATTCACATGAGAATCCTCATAAAGCTTCTTTTAATATAACATGAACCAACTCTAGATGTTTTCACAACCTTAATTAAGAAAAACCATAATTAAATATGAATTATTCCATACTAACTATACTAATTACTTTAATTACATTAGGGTATACAAATTAAAATTTAACCATCCTTATCATGATTCTCAAATGAAATATCCAAATTAGTTATTGGAAAAATTGTAATAATCCAAGTGTGTATCTCTTAGAACATATGTTCCATATAACCCCTCCCCCCAACACTTAAATTAAACATCATCCCTAATGTTTATGTAATCAAAATAAAGCATAAAGGGAAGGAAGAATAATGAAACTTCCAAGAAAAGAAAATCATCCAGTCTCACTTGGCAGCCATTCTTACAAGTCATAAGAAAGAAACTAGAAACAACTAAAAGAAAATTAAAACATCAAATTAAAGTAAAATTGCAAAGGAAATAAAATTTCAAGAAATGAAATCCTATGATCCTACGAATAGGTATTATGAAAAATCACTAAGGGTGCGTTTGGTTGAATTCCTCACCCGAGAGACAGCGTTTGGTTGGGCGGAATCCACGGAATACCCATTCCGTCGGATTAGTGATTCCGCCTAAACGC
>JAOXYD010153936.1:0-10428 GCA_028565735.1 Pinacopodium congolense | reverse complement strand
TCTTAGCTGCAATCTCCAATTTACAGAACTCAAAAATACAATCAGAAACTCGAAATCTAAGTGTTTGAAGCTTAAGTATTCAAAGAAGAACAAGAAGAGAGAAGCTAGAGCTTCTCTCACTACTATGATCTGATTACTAGCTAATGTCTGCGTGTTATCTTGTTGCTTTAGCTCTATACAGACTCTAAAAGATCACCCCTCACATGCCAGAAGACAAAGGAATGAATGGATATCACGTCAAGTTTGAAATCTGCAAGATACCAAGTTGAAATTGTTGACTTGGAGTACAAAGGCACCCTACCACCCTCTCATGGTGCCGTTATAGCCCACAATCTAGAGGGTTAAATGGCCCCATATTCTTCAGCAACGGCACCCTCTCCTGGGGCCATTAATGGTCAGCAACAAGAGGTGTTCTTTGATGTTTTTGCTCCAATCTTCATCACTAAGCTCCATTCTGCAAATCAAACATTATAGGGCATTAATTAAACAATTAAACACTGAATGAGGGGTCATAATTCAACAAATTAACCATAAAAATCATATCAATTTGACCCCTATCAAAAATATCTTGATAGTCCATTTAGAAAGTAGTAGTATGCATGCTTAGAAAGCAACTCCAACATCTAATTAATAAGTGGCAATGGGAAGTGATCTTTTCGCATAGTGTCATTGATCTGTCGATAATCAATGCATATTTTCTAGTTAATATTGGTGCATGTAGAAATTAGTTAATTCTTCTCAGTAGGCCCAACCATCATCCACCTTTTATCAGTATTACCTACATAAGACTCACTTAAGTTTTGTCATGTTGGTCCTATGGCACCTAAAAGGTGTGATGAATTAGGGGCTTAAAAATTTTCTTCTAAATTATTCAACCTATGTTCACAAATTTTTCTTTATTAAGTATAAACGAAAAAAATATTAAAATTTTAACCTAACAAATAATCAAGTGAAAACTAATTAACAAATTAATAAACATTAAAAATAGCTTTATAAAAATGCATAAATGTAAAAGAGTAAGGGAAGAAAGACATAACCAATTTATAGTGGTTCAAAGTGTTGGGTTTGTTATGGCACTAAGAGAGGGGTGAATTGGAGTTTAGAAATTCTTATATAATTCTAGTAAATAATAAATGTTGATGTTTAAGCAATTTCACCAAATCAGAGAGAATGTAATAATGCAAGTGTGGAAAAATAAAAGAATAGAGAAAGAAAGAGGTACACCATGTTTTATTATAGTTCAGAGCTATCCACTTGCTCCTAATTGAGTCCCCAATGCCACTGTTGAGATTTTGTTCTTGTTGTAAATTCAACAAGAAAGTACAAATCAATTACAATCCCTTTTCATAGGCTAAAGGAGAACCTTTTACTCGCTTCTTTTTCCTAAGCTTAAGAATAACCTCTCAATAACTCACGAAAAAATAATAAAAGTATTTTACTAAATTTTAACTTGATGTTTGCAAGAGGCTAGATGAATGAATGCCCAAAAATAATGAGTAACAATCTCACACAAAAATTGAAGGAAAATTATATAGTTCTTCAAATAGTAAAAAGAACTTAACAAAATGTTCAAAATTATTATTCTCATATATGAGACGCATAGATAGAAAAACTATTTATATTAAGCATTCTATCCAACTATCCATTATATAGCATACCTATGTCCGTTGTACAATGGTCACAAAATTATCATTATCAAAATTAATGTTTTTTTCCCATTGTGTAATCTAGAAAATCACCTCTTTATCTGCTATATTTGTAACATTTGGTCGGCTGATAGTCATGGTTCTGTCAACCAGTATATTTTCGATCGACTGATAGTCTCCAAACAAAACATATTCAGTCAATTGGTATTTATGCGGTCGATCGATATTCACCAAACAAAACATATTTGATCGGCCTATGTCAAGATAGTGTACTCCGAGACACTTATACCTTAATGCACATAAAAACATTTTTAACCTTTATTTCAGACTTTCTTTAAGAATTAACAACTAATTCATTTTCAATCAAATATGAACAATCATCAAGAGAGTTATTCAATCACATCAAAACACACAAAAACTCTTGATTATGCACCTATATGCGTATTCTAAAATATGTATGCATGAAAAGTCCATTATAAGCCTCTTAAACACATTAAACTAAAATCGGGAAAAGTTTACACTAATTAAATCATAAGATAAAACTTCTTCAAACTTTGAGCCTACAATTGATTTTCCATTTTCTTCTTAAAGACTCCTTAATTGATCACCTTTTAACTTTGTAGCTGTCTTTCAAAAACATAAGCATTAGGGTTGTTTTCTCATTACCAAAATAAGGTGGAAGCAACCTTGGTTTAACAAGGCATTTGACCAAACTTAGGACTATCATCTTCCAATTTCTTACCATTTATGAAAACGGTTTTACTAGATGAAGCTCCATTATATCCTAAATCATGTTTTTCATTACCTATCTTTTGAACAATTAGCATGCTTTTTAACTTTTCTTTATCGTTTGTAAATTTTGATAATTATTCTTTAAGAGATTCAACTTCCTTCTTTAAAGCCATATTTTCATTCAAAAGATCATCATTATCCTTATTAATTAAATTCATGTCTTTTTTAAGGTTATTAATATCTAATTTGTACCCATCTATCATTTTTAGGGATTTCTCATTTTCGTCATGCAGTTTCTTCTTTTCTTAGCTAAATCTCCTATAAATTCTAGAATTTCTTCATATGTATACTCAACTTCACATTCATCATTAGAGTTAGGGATACTTACCTCATTTTTTTAATTTCTTTTCTTTTGGATTCTCTTGACTCGCTCCATGCCGATTTTAGTGCTTTCTTCTTGTCATTCTTCTTTTCCTTCCTTTCCTTCTTTTCTTCTTTTTTGTCTTCGTGAAGATGCAAACAATGCAACCTTAAATTTCATTATTCACCAAAATTAAAATAGGTTACATTAGATAATTTGGTTTTAAAATACTTACCTTATTTCCTATATACTAGAGTTTTTATTTAGATGAGCATTCTTAAGCCTCTTGTAGAGTGCAACTGATTCTTCTTCACTACTTCTATAAGTTGATTACTTATTCTCGATATCTATCTTTTTAATTACTTTAAATCTGATATTCTTCTTTTTAGGTGTAGCTTCTTCTTCTTGTGTGTCTTTTAACACAATCTCATGTGTAATTAGTGATCCAATGGGCTCGTTGAGAGATAGAACATTGAGGTCTTTCAATTCTTTAATTGATGTTACCTTGGGCTACCAGGACTTTGATGGAGACCTTAGAATTTTCCTTGCAAGATTAACATTTGAATAGGTCTTAGTTAAACCCTTTAAACCATTAAAAATATTTAAAACAATTCAAACTGATGAGTGAGCATGCTAATTCTTGTTTCTTTCACTTGATTCATTCTTTCATATGTAATTTCTAATGTATGCCAAATGTCATATACAGTGTCACACATTGAAATTCTATTAAATTCTTCTATGCTAAGAGAACATAATACAATATGCATTGCTCTACTATTTAAAGAAGCTAATTTCTTTTCTTATATATTTAGTTCATTATATTCTTTAATCATAAGCTCATTTCCTACAAGTTTTGAAGGTAACGTGGTCTTTTTGTAAATAACAAGTGAAAATCTATACTTTCACTTCTGAAATAGTGTCTCATCTTAGTTTTTCAATACAAATAATTATTTCCATCAAAATAAGGTGCTATCTATATATATTTTGTCCTTCAAGGCTAGGAGAATAGTAGGCAAAGTTATGCATCATGTGTGCCATATGATATGTACTCACCAATTCGTTGGAATTAATCTAATGTGAGACTTATACTCTAATACCAATTGTTAGGTTTGTTATGGCACTAAGAGGGGGTGAATTAGACTTTTAAAAAATTCTTTGCAAATAAAGAAAAAATATATTTGGAAGCTTTCGAAATACTCCAAATTCAACCAATGAAACAAATAATATAAGTTTAGAGAAATAAAAAAACAAAGAAGAAAGAAGTACACTGGATTTATTATGGATTAGAGCTATCCACTTATCCCTACCTCCAGTCCCTAATACCATTGTTGAGATTTTGTTCTTATTGAACTTTCAACAAGAATACATCATTTCATTTACAATCGTTTTTGCACAGGCTAAAGGAGAAACTTTAACTAAATTCCTTTTCCTAATCTTGAGAGTAATGCTTCAAATTCTCATAATAACAAAACAATGAAGAAAATACTTTACTCAATTTCATTTGGTGAATAAAAGAGGCTATATAGAGAATGAATCTAAAACTGAACCTAAAAAACTCACACAAAACAAACCATAAAATATAAACACACCCTTCATATGGCCTACTAAAACAATTGAATATCTCAAATATTTCACTTGTTTAAGCACTTATAAGCTTTGATAAAAGATCTTATTAACTCTATGAAACACCTGTAAAAGCCCTATATCTAACACATACAAAAATCCTCCACTTGTACTTAATTCTAAGTCATTTATCCATTGTATAATGATCTTATATTTTTTGTCTAATGGGAAAAACCAAGGATTTATTATGTTACTATTGTGTAATCTAGTGAATCATGTTTCTGTATGCAATATTAGTAACATTCGTTCGACCGATAATGATGGTTCGGTCAACCAATAAGCCTTCGCCTTATGTTTGGTCTACTGACACAAGTCATTCGATTGACCAACCTAGGTCATTCAGTCAACCTATGTAAAAACATAAATTAAGCATCCAAATAAAGAACCAAAACATAAAACATCTTAAACCTTTAAGATAAACCTTAAACATACTTAGACTCTTCAGTATAACCAAACACATATGTTCAATATTGAAGAAATTTCTTTTAAACCTAAATATTTATCTTAATTAGTTAATGTCAAATAGTATCAATAAACTTTCGCATTCAAACATCAAGAGGAAACAATCAAACATATAAACCTCTTGATTATGCACCTATATGCATAGTCTAAAATATGTATGCATGAATGATCAATTATAAGACTATTAAAACACCAAAATAAAATGAGTAGGATTTATATTAAACAACACAGAAAATAAACTTATTCTAAAGCTTCTTCTTCAAACTTGAGTCTTTATATGATTTTGCATTTCCAACTTTAAAACTCTTCAAATGATGAAACTTGAATTTTGACCAAGTTGTCTTTCAACATGCTTAAAAGTAAAAAAAATTAGTAGTATAATTTGTTTTGTCATTACAAAAATAAGCTATGTAACCATCGTGGGTTAACCATGCTAGTTTATAGACATAAACAAGTTCTTACATCCTAACTTCCTCCAATTTTAGATAATAACTATACAATAGAAAACTTATTACTAACCATGTGATAATCTTAAATAAGTTCTCTAGATTTAGTGATGCAACAACATTAACACACTAGGGAATAGCAAACCTAAGCCATAATCTCACAAGCTTCAACTATGTAACTTAAAGAATTAGAATTCTTGAATAATTGATTAAGATTATCTAAAAATTGAATTAACCTATTGCCACTTATGGATTTATCTAATGACAATTATGAATCAAAAGCTAAATCCTAGAATGGCTAATCCTATAAATTAATCCCTAATTAATGGCATTAAATCTGAATTCTGATTCAATCCTATCATAAATCACAATACCCATCCAATTCCAATTCCAATTCTCACAATTATAATGTATTAACCCTTGATATATCTTCAAACCTCATTAAAACTAAGCTAACATAATGAAATTTAAAAAATATAGAAATTAACAAGACAGAAGATAAAAAGGTAGAAATAATAAAGGAAAACAATAAACCCAAGATTGGAAATTTAAAGAAACAACAATATATTAATATAAAACCAAGTTTTAATGCTATTCAAACAAAACCCAAAGAAAATAAATAAAAAATATAAATTAAAATTGGAAGGAAAATAAAGAAAACAAAAATAAAACCAAAGATTAAACACCTAAACTACTTAATTTAAGGTATGAACATAAAAAGAGATGAAAATAGCATAAAAGAACCCAAAACCTAAGGAAAAAAAGAAGAAATAAAGGGTTGCCAAAATGGCAGCCAAAAAGTAATGAAAATCCTCTCCATTTCATTCGTATATAATCCTCTTTAAGGTTGGGATCAATTGGAGAAGTAAAATTCACGATTGTTCTTTTTTTCGTTTTCTTGACATTTAACGGTGGTGAATAGTATCCTTGATGAGGGTTAATAGTATCTCAATAGACCTTACTCTAAACCCATATTAAAGGATGTGACTTCGACCATTAACGATGCTTTTACAACTATCAATGGTCTCCTGCATTAGACCCACGTTAGAGGTCTAGATTTTGACTCCTTGGTTGAATCTTCCCCAAATCTCTTCCGAACGTTACTATTTTCCACTAGAATTTGTGTTCAATGATCAATGCTAAATTCAAACTCCAAATGAACATAAATTAGGAACTTTTACATTAAAGATAAGGATGAAACCATGTTAAAACATATATTAAAACTTAATATAATTCATCCCTATAAAGTTGTCAAGATGATGGGCACTTCACTATCCTCCTCCATATCCAAAACTAGGAATTCAATAGGAAAATTTAATTTATCAACTATGATAGGCAAGGAATGGTGAAATTACTAGGGTTCTTGAGTTTTAGAGGTAACCTTTTTAGTAGGATCTCAGAACACTGCTCATTAAGCTTTACAATATCATACACCTCCAATCTCCTTTTCTTAAATAGAATCTACTTTAAGAAATTGGCATAGGAGGGCATTTGGGAAATTTCCTTGAAAAATGGGTTATTATTATGTAATTTCTTTAACATCTTTAAGAATTTCCCAATTTTCTTCTCAAGGTTCATGTTTTTCAATCTTTGAGGGTAAAGGATCCTAGGTTTATAAGGCTGGACATTTGGTCCCATAAACAACCTAAGTGGCTTCTCAAAACTCTCACTTTTGACTTCCTTCTCCTGCTTCTTCTCACTCTTCTCAACTTTCTCTATCTTATCTTTTCCTACCACTTGCTTTCCTTTCTCTTCTTTCTTCCTTCTTTCACTCTTAACCTCTCTACCACTCTTCAGGGTAATAGCTTTTACATGCTCTTGAGGGCTGGCTACAATAGTGCCATGAATCTTACCAGGCAGGTGCTCTTTCAAGAGTAGTGCTATTCATCCTATTTGAGTCTTAAAGTTCTTGATGGAAGTCTCATGGTTTTGTATTTTAGAATCATAATATAAGATGTATTTAAGCACATTCTTTTCATAACTAAGCGTCTTTTCTAGAGATTGGTTAGCTTTAAAACCAAGTGGAAGGACTCTTTGAGGGTTAGCTAAAAGTGGTTTCTAGTAATCTTTATTGTTCCTATGTCAAAAGTTTGGATGTTCCTCAAACCGAGTTTGTAAGTATTTGAGAATTCATTATTGAAATTTCCAAAAAATTAGGCTTGTCCAAGTTCTCAAATAATAGGACTTCGTTCTTGATACCCTAAAGATGAATGGGAGTTACTTCCATAACATTCACACTCAACTGATCTAAAGGTACTATTACCAACTCCACTCACTAAGCTATCTAGATTCTTATTTAATACATTAATCTAGGCTAGTAAAACTACTATATCATTAATCGTATAAGCCTCATATGGTTTCTTAGGGTGCCACTCTGAATGATATTGGAAGTCATTTGTAACCATTTCCTCAATCAAATTATAAACTTCGTCCAAAATCTTTTTTATTAAACTACCTATAACTATACCTTTAATGATCTATTAGAAGTAGAGACATCTAGTGATACAGACCCTGAACTAATAGAAATTGACCTTTGGGAGCACGTAGTTTTCCAACCTCTGGCAGCACATTGGGAATCGACTATGTACCTTTAGATTAGGGAAATAGAGGTAGATCTATGGCTAACATTTTCTAGGTCAATGATAACAATTTTGAGATAACTCATAGTATCATCTTATGATTAAGTATTAAAAATCTGGTAGATTAGCTTTAAAGAATTTGAATGAGCATTTGCAAAATTTATTAGATATTTGTGATCTTTTCAAAAGTAGTGGGGCTTTAGAGGATGTAGTCAAGCTTAAGCTTTACCCCTTTTCTCTTAGAGATGAAGAAAAATCCTGGTTATCAACTATTCAGTTTAGTTCCATTACTACATGGAAAAAGTTAATGAAGTTTTTCTTAATTAAAAATTTTCCACTTGCCAAGGTGACAAAGATGAAAACTGAGATTAGCTTATTTTTCCAATATAAAAATGGAAGTCTGTATGATGCTTGGGAATGGTTTTGAGAGATGCTTGCTAAGTGTCCTAACCATGGTTTTAGTACGTGGTAGCAAGTGGACATTTTCTACATTGGCTTTACACCCTCAACTTATTGTAATATCGATGTTGTAGTTAGAGGTAGTTTAATGAAAAAGACTTTGGGTGAAGCTTATAATTTCATTGAGGAAATAACTGCGAAGGGCTTCCAATGCCATTCAGAGTGTCACCCTAAGAAACCATATGGGGCTCAAGTGATAAATGATATAGTAGCTTTAGCAGCCTAGATGGAAGTCCTGAATAAGAAGTTAGATACCTTAGTGTGTGGAGTTGACAATAGTACCTTTAGATTAATTGAATGTGAAAGTTTTGAAAGTACCTCCTATTCATCTTTAAAGTGTCAAGAACGAAGTCTTTTTTAATATAACCAAACTAAAGAGTGGATAAACATTATTTTTCTTTATGTCTAGGAGAAAAAGATAAAATCCTAAGTTTAATTGCATCCTCCAAAACCCTTTTACTTCTAAAATGATCACAAATGTTTAAGAAATTTTGTAAGTGCTTATTTAGATCCTCTAAAGCTAGTCCTCCAAACTGTTAAGACTTAATCATGGAAATGATGCTATGAGGTATTTCAAAATTGTTAACATGGACCCTGGGTTAGAAAATGCTAGCTATAAGTATACCTTAATTTCATAATACTAAGTCAATTATAGTCAGTTCCTTATATGCTTCTTGAGGTCAGATAACTACATGCTCTTGGGGGTCCTTTCCTACTGATTGAGAATTTGTATCACTAAATGTCTTTGATTCTAATGGATCGGACGTGCTCACTTGAGATTCTTTTTTTTTCTTCCTTCAAGTGTATGCTTAAGCTTCATAATCAAGTAAAATGTTTTGGGTTTTTGGCCCCGTGTATTTGGTAGATCATCACAAATTACCAAATAATAATCTTAACGAAATATTACTATGTGGTAGGGCAAGATAGGGTCAAATCCTTGAGGGGCTAGGGAAATTTTAAGTTATTTCTATTGTTACACTAAAGGAAAATAAAAAGAAAAAAAAATCCCTAAATTTTTTTCCAAAATTTAAAAAAATATAAAAGGCAACTATCAAAATAAAATGAAATAAGAAGGAACATAAAACAGAAAGAAACAAATAACAATAGGAGAAAGTTCGGCAAAAGATATTTTTGAGATTCATTTATAACTGATCGCTGAAAATATAACAATTTTATTTTACCTAAGATGCTAGCCTATAGATACAAATAAGCTTCGTTGCCCTTTAATCCCACAAAATTTGAGAAATCCTATGCGATAGAAAATTTATTCCTAACTAAGCAAGAACCTAGAACAAGCTCTCTAAATTTAATCACATTATGCCAATCGACATTAGGGAATGACTAACCTAAGCCATAATCACACAAGCTCAGATTGTGTAAATTAGAGGATTGGAATCCTAAGTTATGTTAATTAAGATTACCTATTAAATCACTTGAATTTTTAATACCTATGGCATTTGATAATAATAATTAGGTATAAAAATTTTAAACCTCTCAGTTGAATTAAAAGTAGCTAATAAGATGGCCAAACCTATGGGAAAACTCCTAATTCATATGATTAAACTTGAATTCTAATTCAATTTCAATGTAAAATACAATATCTAATGCAAATTAAGTCATTTTCATAATTATTTTTCTATTATCCTATCAATACCTTCTTACCCAAGATAAATCTAGTCCATATTGAAAAAAAAAATTAAATGGCATGATAAAATCATTAATGAAAAACTAAAGCTACTAGAAAAGATAAGAAAACTTATTGGTCGCTCACAAAACAAACTATGAGTTTTTCGCTCAAAACCACAAGTATATGGGTCGTACTTGTAGTAAAGAATGGATATCGATCCCACGAGGATTGTATCTAGACACCCTATTAATTTGGTTTGCACTTTGTTTAAGAAATTAATTTAAACAAAAAAAATAGAAGCAAATAAATAAGACGCAAAAAAATTAGAAGCAACAGCAAGATTCAAGAAGAGGACCTGTTATTATCTTTATTTATTCCCCATTGGTTTAATCGATTTAATTTATATTTTGCCCAAGA
Organism: Pinacopodium congolense; assembly: GCA_028565735.1. NCBI lineage: Eukaryota > Viridiplantae > Streptophyta > Magnoliopsida > Malpighiales > Erythroxylaceae > Pinacopodium > Pinacopodium congolense. The sequence continues at coordinate 76 of JAOXYD010153936.1, read as the reverse complement.
TTTCCTAATATTTTAGCTACCCTCTCTTAAGGTGCAACTAAATGTCACTAGCTAAATAAATTTAAGATTAACTTTG
>JAOXYD010153925.1:0-10428 GCA_028565735.1 Pinacopodium congolense | reverse complement strand
GTCTCTACCTAGGTTATTAGAAAAGTCAATAAACAATGTGGTTTAAATCAATGAACTAACCAAAGATTGGTTGATCAGGAGGGTACTAGTCTTATATTAGAATGATTTAGGAGACTTTCTAAGCTTTAAGCCGATTACCTAAGTATGAGACATAACCAAACCCCAGGATAAGACCAATAGAGATAAGTCAATGTCTTAACCATAGCGTTGCTTTGATTTAGAGAAAACTTTAGATTAAGAATCACTGATCCATCAATTAAATAATCGACTACTAAAGCTTAACTGAATAATTTAGGAAAAGCAATATGTAGTTCTTTTATAATTGATTGGAAATTTTATAGATTTTATAGATTAAATTTTAGTTATTTATTTTCTTAAAATCATAAAGTTGAGTATTCTTTAGATAATTGTAATCCGATTGACTTAGTACTTATATCCTATAAACATCCTTATAGGATCGATACTCGTAGTCTTAAATGTACTCCACTTTATTACTTGATTCGACTGGTACACTTGTCGAATGTTGGTCTTGAATTAATTGTTAACTTATACTTTGAAGGATAGATTTGAGCTAAATTTGCATGTGACCAATTATAATCAATACACATGGCATATGACTGATTTACATTAAGTGGTGACTTTAGAAACTACTAAATCATGGCCAATCTGAAATCAATAGGATAGTCCAGCTAAAGACATTAAAGAATCACTTGTTAGGAGGCAACCCAACTGATACTTGAGTTTTCTCTTAAATTAATACCTTTTTTCAGTTCTATTTTATCATTTTTATTCTTAATTAATTGATCAAGTTTAAGTGTAAAATGTGTTTGTCCCTATACGACACCTATTATAAGGGTGAATTAGGTATTTTAAAAATTTTCTAAGTTTTTCTAAATCCATTACACCTAATTAAGAACTCCCCCTTAATCTAGTTAATGTGGAAGCTAAAAAAATAATTAACAAATAGTATTTTTAATATTAAACATTTAAAAAATAATACGATAAACAATATATTAGTATAAAAGAAGTAATATACACTTGAAATCAAAGTGAAAAAAGGAAGAAGGGTGAAAACTAGTTTTCATACTACTTTAGCGTCTAAACCACACCTACGTTTACTCCCCAACTCCTCATTGAGTATTTCACTATCTTCAATAATAAGTATAACTCCCTTTTTCATAAGGCTATAGCTTAAACTTGACAACCACTTTCTTTTCCAATAGGCTAAAGAATAACTTTTCACAATCTCATACTATAAATTAAACCGCCCTAAATACACTTCAAAATGCCACTCTTGACGAATTTAAGCATTTAAATGGGATCATAAAATTACATAAATGAATGCACACTTGAAGCACCATAAAACTCACATAATCTTCACAAAACAACACTCACAAGACCTTAAATCTCTTACACATGTTATACTAAAATTGGATGCCTAAAAAACACCTATATACATAAATTTATAGGTAAAAAAAAACCCAACTAGCTGTTTATGATTATTGTCTAACTTTAACAAACATTTAATTCATTTTTATCATTGGAAACTAGCTATTAGAACACATCTCTTACATATATAAATTGACTAGTGCCATGTATTAGTTAACTATGACTGGTAAGCTGACATATGGACATCAATCGACTAGTCTTCCAAAATCCTCTACTGGTTGACCAAATCACACCTATTGGTCGACTAGTGACTTGTTGAATACCATTGGTTGATTAGTCCTTACATAGAATATCTTTTAACAAACTTTTCACACCTAAACACATACAAATTACTCACAAAAAATTCCCACATATTCCAAAGAATTTTCTGAACGCACTTTCACACAATTTATCTTATTCACACAACTTGACTTATTCTTTTCACGCAACTTTAACATAATCACCCACATTCCCATAATATAAATTCAAAATTCATCCTATGATTTAAACCCACTTCATTTCACACAACCTTAAATCCATTCACACAACTTAACCTCTTTTTTCACACAAACCTTAACACATTAACACATTCACTTAACCTTAATAACTTATGCTAATATTTTCAACTACATCTTTTTATACTCTTTAGTACATACAACACACTCATTCCCACAAACATTTTAGTGTATTAGTAAAATCTTTAAATATCATTCATATATAAATCCTCTAGATTATGCATCTTATATGCAATATCACTAACCATGAATGCACAATTCATGATGTAAACTCGTTTAACACAATAAGTGAATCAAGATAAGATTACCCAAAATTTACAAACACAATAACCTATTCGTTCTCTCTTGATCTTCATCTTGAGCATTTTTTCTTTGATATTATTACTCTCCATTCCATTTTATGCTCCAAGCATCTAAGGGTCCAAGGATTTAAAATTCATCTCCACTCCAAGGCTCCAAAGTGCATTTCCATAACACGTTTCAAGTACAACTATCTTTCTAATACATCAAACATGCTAAAACCATTAGTAGTGTTATATTGACATCATTAAAACCCTTGGTTTAAAACAATCCTTTTATTTTAGGTGATCTTTGAATTGGTGACATTAGGAAATTTTTGAGCATATAAAACAAAAGTTAGGTTGGAGGATCAATGACATTGATGTGTAATGATTCCAACTATCATTCTAATTACATGATGGTTGTTTCCCAATTATCAATGGCATCTTACACTGCACCATTCTTCTTGTATCCTATTATTGTGGATGCATGACGAATTTCAAGCTTTTTGCCTATAAGCCACGTCATTTTTTCTTTAACCCTATTTTCTTTTCTCTCCTACTTTCGTCAACTCATCTTGTCTTTCTTTGTGATTTCATGACTTCTTCACCTAATTTTTTCTAGTCAATCCATTCTCACTTGCTTGAAACTATGGTTGCACCATTTTTTTTTACAGATTTCTTATAAGAGAACTACCTCTATTTCTCCTCTTTCTCCCTCTTGTTGGTGTCACTCTCTTATCACCATCTCCTTTTTGTTTTATTAAAATCTAAGGTGATCCTTTAAGATTTTAACTTAGATCTAAATCCATTAGATTCCCTACATCTAGATTTATTTAGATTTCCTACACCTAAATCTATGTTTTTACATATTTTTTCCATACTCTCTTTGTTGATGGAGGAATTTTTCTAATGATGGCAATATATTTTGGTAATAGAAGGAATATTTTGATGACTCTCTATAGAATATTTTAGTGATTGATTCATATAATTTTCTCCAGTCAATTCAATTATGTGGAACCATAAACCATTCTACCATCTATTTTGAGGAAATGCACAATGTATGATACCTCTCAGTTCATATCTATATAGAACATCAAATGTTATGAGGCTTATAATAGTAGTGACATTATAGTAGAATAGACCTTGGCCCTCATAGTTGATGTGGATTTTAACATATTTAGTACATTTTGATGCTTAGGATAGAGCCATTGCCACATTTGGATGGTCCTTATCTCCACATTAAACTAAGCAAGACTCTAATCTTAATTTTGATAATAACAAAACCTATTTATTACTAGTTCTTTGCTTATAGTGAAAGGTTAAAAAGGTAGGGCCATTAAAGGAAAAATCAATCATAGTTTGAAGTGAGAAGGCTTAAAGACTAAATTAAAAATAAAGAAATATCAATCAATATGGAAGCTTCAAGAACTTTAGCTAGGTAGTTTGAATTTTGAGTGGAAGTTTTACATGATGGTTCAATGACCTTATGGGATCCAATTGCATTTATGTTACATAAAGTGTTTCAAATTTGCATAAATGCTTCACTAGCCAAGATAAATTTTGTGTTCAAGTTCAATTGACATATCTTCATATTTAAAACCATGTTTGAAATTATTTGAAACTTATGTGAGTTATTTTTTAAAGTGAAAGAAATGGTCTTAAATTATTTGGAAGTTTGTTTAAATTGATTTTAATTGAAAAAGTTTAAAAATGAGTTTAAAATTACATAAATTGAGACAATTTGAGTTTTTGGTTTCAAATGAAAAGTCAATTACAAATTTTATCTTTGGGAACTCTTTAAACTTGTATGATTCAAGTTTTGGGTTAATGAGAATGTTTGCAAATGCTTTTGCTAATTTTTGAAGGTATGCATAGTGACTCAACAACACCCATAATGGTAGGGTCAATAATGCCATTGAAATTAAGTTGTTTTCCCAATAGTTCAGTCATAACCTATAACGGTGTTATTGATGTACCGTTTTAGTTTGAGGCTTATAAAGTTTCATAATGATAGGGATGAATGTCACTATTTTGATCCATTATTATGAATGTTTTCAGGCAAAACAATTAGTCTAATTTAAGTAACATCTAGGTTGATATTTTAATGGAGTTTTGAGTTTGGAAACATTATAAATAGAGGTTCTAAGTGTTTTAGAAGAATCGTTATGAGGTTTTGAGAAATATTTTAGTATTAAAGGTTAATGAAGAATTCATTAAGTATTCGACCTTAAAAAATCATTCATTGAGTTTATTGTTAAGTTTTTGATACATTTTTGGTGTTTTTAAGCTAAAGCTTGATTTTTATGTTCTTAATCCAACAAAAGTTCATGTATGTTTTATTTAGAAAGCTTTCAAGAAAATTTTCAATCATATCATTCATCTCGATTAGCTTGTGAGAACTTGAGATATTGGATTTTTAAGTGAAACAACATTTGAGGTGTAATTGATTTCATTAAAATGACTTTTGATTTTGTTATGACTAGGATTATTTGATTTTGTTAAAAAGGATTTTGATTTTTTTTTTATCATGATTGGTTTAAAAGGTTCCTCTTTACCTTTTACAAAGATTTTTGTAAGGTTATTCTTCACCTTAACTAAAGGAAGATTGGGTTTGTAAAATATTCATCTTCTCTTAAAAAAGATTTGTAAACTTTTTTTTTATTAATGAAATAGACATCAAGCTTATTAGAGAGTAGATGTAAGTGATAAAGGGCATTGACAAACCACTAAAAAAATCACTTATGTATCCTCCCTTTCTTATCTCTCAATTATTAATATTTGTTCATTTGCTTTATATTACTATTTTGAGCATTTAATATAAGTATATTCGTCACATTTAAGTTAAACTGTAGTTTAGGGATTGCATTTTCATAAAAAATAGTTTAAGAAACTAGTTTAGAAATTTTAAAACATATAATTCACCCTTATCTTAGGTGCTATTAAGGCTTACAATTGGTATTAGAGCGAGTGTCACATTATGCATAACATTTTCTAATAGAAATTATGAGTAACGATCTAAACAATGCATACTTGATAGCATTTACTAATCAAAAGGGGAAAAATATGAGGGGCACCCTTCTTTAATGGGAATGATTATTTATAGTGGAAAACTAGAATGAAATTCTTTGTTATAATTGAAAATATTGATTTATGGGAGATTTGTGATTAGTAGGCCATACATTTTGATACGTGGTCTACACTACTAAAGTTTTAAGTAAAAATAAACCCAAATCTCAATTTACAATACTTAGATACTAAATAGGCAAGTTCACCTATCGTATCATAGTATAGCTTATTAAGAGTTTAAAATGTTGATCCTATAAGGATTGTTATGGATTACTAGTAATCTCCTTCTCCTTACTATCTAACCTACTCAGATTTGATGATTGGTATTAATAATTACCTAAGTAAAACTAAATACTAACTAATCTCATTCTAGTGAAATTGCTTAGGATCAAGATGGTTAATCCCCTTAAAACATGTTCATGTTCATCATTCAACCTCAATTGAATGTGTTCTTCAGATTTTACTTAGACTATAAGTTCTATAAATTGAACTACATTGTCTCTCGAGTCATATAATTCTTATTCCCTTGATAAATTAAACAAAAGTTCTCCTTATCTTAAAATATTAATTGATTTCATTAATCATTCTATAGAACCTATTGTTTCGAATAGATTTACACCTAATTCAAAATCTTATGTAAGTCTTTCTATAGATCTATATACAAGATTCATCACTTAGGGGTTGATTTATGCACATACTTGATCTTTTAATCTAAATATACAAAATAATATAATTTAAATTAAAAATTGCAATCGTGTAACTAATAAAACCAATTGCATTAATCCTATAAACAAGAAATTCAAATTGAATCAAAAGAAAAACATCAAAACCAAATCTTATCATAAATATCTAAACCATAGAAGAATTCAATTCTTAAACATATCAATAGAAATAACAATAATTAAAGAAGAAATAGGGATTGGAATGCTCATTCTTACGACACTTGAATCCATGGATCTTTATTGGCTAGTGTTGGAAATCAATTTTGATCTTTAATCTTTTTATTTTTTATCTAATTATCCTCATTAAATTTATTTAATTATCCTCTTTAAATTTATCTAAAATTTATCCAAAATAATGGTGGTTCTAGGTTTCCAAGGATCCAAAGACATAAGAAAAACCTAGGAAAATACTTAAATAAAGAGGTTGCATTGGACTAACTCATGGATTAGCTTATGACTGTGATCAAGCCAAAACTCACGGCCAAGTTCATGGTCATGAGCATAACATTGCGCTTTGTTTTATTATGCTTCTCTTTTATTTCCTTGATAAAATCTTCATGGTTTCTATTATAGCCTTGATATTTGGTGTGGAACTCAATGACTGGATGTTCTTAATCCCTAAATTAATTCTTTAATGATTATAATTCCAAAAGTGTACTGAATTTCTCACCAAAGTCATATAAAAACATAAACATTCATTTAAAAAAATATAAGCAACATCATATTTGTTGAACCAATGGTTCCACCTTATTTTGGTACTGACAAAACAACTGTTGCTACTAATATATATGTTTTATGTATGCTTGAAAGATAGGTTGGATAAAGTTTAAATTGACCGATCAAAGACTCTTGAAGAAGAAATTGAAGAAATATATGAAGACTCAATGATTGAAGAAGAAGTTTAGAACAAGTTTTTATTTTTGCTTATTTAGTGTAAATTGTATTGGCTTTTATTCTGGTATTATCAAGAGGCTCTGTTTAACTGTTCATTCATACATATTTTTAGAATATGAATATAGGTTCATAATCAAGAGGTATTATGTGTTTTTAATATGATTACATAAAAGTAAACCTCTTGATACATGTTTAAATTAGTAAGAAAATATACAAAAGATATTAAAGAAAGTTTAAGACTTGTTTGGATGTGTTTATATCTTATTGAGACTTGTTTGGACGTGTCTGTATGTTGAAAATTTAGTTTACTGTTTAGAAATGTTTTAACAATTATTCGGCTGAGTATAGTTTTGAGGCTGGTCGAACGAATAAGATATGTCGGTCGATCAAATCATCTGTTCGATCAACTGAATAGTTAAATAGAGCTTATAGATCAACCAAACACAGTGAGAAAGACCTATCAGTCGACCGAACCATGAGACAAGTTACCCGAATGTTTTGAAGGTTCCAGACTGCAGAGAGCATTGTATGGTTATACAACGAGTAAATGCATTTATATGTTTTATCCGTTAGACAAATGGTAATTTTATCGTTGTTCAAAAGATTTATCAGAATGTGTTAGTATAAATAGGAGTATTTGTTATGTTTATAAAAAGGTTGAGAAATACATAAAGTTTAGTGTGGATATACTGTTTTAAGTCTTACAAAGCTTTTATTTTCAAAGGTTGATTACTAGAAAGTTTTTTAAGGATTTTTTATGTGTGTGTTTTTTAGTGAGGCGATCAAATGTTTCTTGTGCATTCATTCATAGCCTCTTGTGATTATCAAGTGAAATCAAGTAAAGCATTTTTCCATTGTATCGAGTGATTGTAAGGTTATTCTTGAGCCTAGGAAAATAAACGAGTTAAAGGTTTTCTTTTAGCTTGTGAAAAAGGATTGTATCTGTGACATTGAAATTTTCAAGTTATTATAAGAACGAAAGATCAACAATGATGTTGGGGACTAGATTAGGAGCAAATAGATAGCTCTGAACTAGGATAAATCACGATGTATACTCTCTAATCTCTTTACCTTTATTTTTCATTTATATTAACTAATTACTTGTTTTTAGATAAATCTGTTTAAGCTTCCGCATTTATGTGAAAGAATTTTTACCCCCTCTTAGTGCCATATCCATCCCAACAATTGGTATCAGAGTGGGTCTCACAAGTAGATTAATTAAAACTAATTAAGTGAGTAAAGATCTTATATGGCACACATGATGCAAAACTTTTCTTCTTCTAGTCTAAAAGGTTACAACACATATAGAGCACCTTATTTTAATGGAAATAATTATTTGAATTGGAAGGTTAGAATGAGGCATTTTTTGAGAAGTGAAAGTGTAGACTTATGGTTATGTGTTTCACAAAAGACTAGCTTACCTTCAAAGATGGTCAGAAATGAAGTAGTGCTCAAGGACAATAATAAGCTAAATCCTGAAGAAAAGAGGTCAGTATCTCTAAATAGTTGAGCTATGCATGTTTTATTTTGTGCACTAAGTATAGAAGAATTCAATAGAGTTTCCGTGTGTGAATCTACTTATGATATTTGACGCACATTAGAAATTACACATGAAAGCACAAATTAGGTCAAAGAAACTAAAATTAGCATGCTTACACATCAATTTAAATTATTTAAAATGACTCAAGATGAAAATATCTCTTCAATGTATGCTCGATTCAATAACATTGTTAGTGCTTTAAAGGGTCTAGGTAAGACCTATTTCAATGTTGAGCTCGTTAAGAAAATCTTAAGGTCTCTACCAAAGTCTTAGGAGCCTAAAGTGACAACAATGCAAAAAGCAAAGGATCTCAATATCTTCTCACTCAAAGAGCTTATTGGCTCTCTTCTCACACAAGAAATGGTGCTGAATGATGCTCAAGAAGAAAGTGCACCCAAAAGGAAGAACATTGTTTTTAAGGTAACAAAGAAAGATGAAAGCGAAAACAAATAGTCATCTTATGGAAGTGAAGAAGAAGAATTTGTCGCTCTCATCACCAAGGAGCTAAGGAAATTTATTCTAAGGAAAAATCCTATTCGCAAAGGTAAGTTCTTTTCTAAAACCTCTAATATAACATGTTTTGAGTGTGGTGAAAAAGGGCACTTTAGGTCGAATTATCCACAACTTCGAGAAAGCGAAAAGGAAGAAAAGAAAGAAAGGAAAGATAAGAAGAGTTTCAAGAAGAAAGCTCTTAAAGCGGGATGGAATGAGTCTAGTGGATCTGAAGAAGAAGAGATAGCGAACATATGTTTTATGGCCTAAGATGAGGTAAATACCCCTAACTCAAATGATGAAGTTAAAGCCGAATACACATGAGGATCTGATTGAGTTTGTAGGAGATTTGGCTAAGAAAAAGAAGGTACTTCATGATAAAAACTTAGAATCCATGAAAATAATAGATGAGTACAAAGTAGAAGTTGATAATCTTAGAAAAGATCTAAATTCAATATCTAAGGATAATGATGAATTGTTGAATAAAAACTTGACTCTAAAGAAAGAAGTAGAATCACTTAAAGAAATAGTATCTAAGTTTACCAAAGGTAAAGAAAAATTTAAAGCTATATTAAGTGTGCAAAAGAAAAGGAATGATAAGCATGGCTTGGGATATAGTAATGAAGCGTCATCTAGTAAAACTAATTTTGTAAAGGGTAAAAGTTTAGAAGATGAATGTCTTAAGGGTACACAAAATGCATCAACACATCAAAATAGGCATTATGCATTTAAGTATACTTTAAGACATAAGAAATATTTTCAACACCAACCCCATAATTGTAAAACGTTCACTCAACCTAAGCAAAAATTTCAAAAATTCTATTATGATTATAGACCACAGAATGCATATAGAACCTATATCCCTTTATTCTGCACCTACTGTGAAAGGTATGGACATGTTAGCTATTTTTTCTATGATCGATTAAATTCAAATGCAAGATCATTCAATTGTAAAAGACACACTAACACCCAAGAAACCAAAATGATATGGGTACCAAAAGTTTATTGAATTTTATTTTGAAGGTACTATAAGGAACAAAGTGAAATAACTATCATTATTGAACCAAGGAAAAGAACAAAGAAATGAGATCAATTTTTAAAGGTACCGTTAGATTTTTTAAAAAATAAATATCAATTTGTTTAAATTTTTTCTGTGTTTTTGACCTTTTGGTTGATCGAACCTTAGTTCCCTCATCCAAATGTTGGTCAGTCGACCGAATGCAATCTTCGGTCAACCGACTATCGATTGACCAAATGAACTCTTCAGTCAACTGATATTTGGTCGACTGACTCATTTAAATTGGTTGACCAAACCTAAAAAACTCCCAATATACTGTTCCCGTGGACAGGGCCTTATAATGTTACCAAGATTTATCCATTTGGAACAACTGAAGTGAGCAATGGTCACTCATCTTTCAAGGTTAATAGGCAAAGAGTGAAGTTATCTATTGATTGCGGTTGGTCACATAAAAAATTAGCTCAAATTAATC
>JAOXYD010153914.1:0-10428 GCA_028565735.1 Pinacopodium congolense | reverse complement strand
AATTAATATTTCTTTTTAATAATTATTACTTATTATCATAATTTTATCAAAGACGGGACTCCCACCTGCAAAAGGAAATGGTAGCCCTCCTCCCAACTGCAGCTCTAAGCTAACCTGATAGCCCTAGCCACTTCTAGACCAGACCCAAGATGCTAGCTCCATCCACTAGACCCCCCTCCAGTCCAAGCTCTAGTCCTAGCCCTCCAGGCCATGACCTAGCAGTTGTAAAATAAAAAACACAAAACAAGACCTAGGGAATTTAGGGGAGAAATGTAGAAAACAAGGAGGTGCAGACACAGAAATTAATTCGAACAAGGGAGGCAGCCGACAACACAAGAAAAAGGAGGTCGACACAGTAAAGACTAGAAGCAAAAAACGTAGGCAAAAGATTAGGAGAAACAGCGAGGAAGAAGAGCGGATTAAAGAGCAAAATCACAGTCTTATTCTCCATGTTACCAAAATTTCAAAAGTTCTTTCAATATCTTTATTTTTTCCAGACTTATTTTTTTATTTTTATGTTTATTTTTATTTATCATATTTTATGTTTATTTATTTTATTTTATATTTGGAAGAATATGGATATGATGGAACTTATTATTATTATTATATGTGGCCAAAATATTTTTAGGATTTGTTATTTGAATTTGGTTATTGATTTAATTTTAGGAATATTTGTGTTATTTATTGAGCTTAAACCTTACAACAAATTGAGAGAGTGAGTTGGGTAATTTGTGTTAGATGTAGAACGAGAGTTGGCATTTAATAGGCCTATAGACAACAAGTTATTAATTTATTAGGACGAAATTTCGATAAATTAATATACTGCCTATAGGATAGCTTCATATTTTGTTAAATGTTTAGGAAAGGCTCTGCATGTTGAGAGATCCCAAAGTTAATCCTAGATTATTTAATTAGTGACATTTAGTTGCACCTTGAGAGAGGGTACCTAAAATATTAAGAAATCTTAGGCTAAATATAAATTAGATTAATTAACTAAAGGGAAACAAATAATGATAACGAATAAATCCTATGTTTAAATCTTTTTTTTCTCCAACTATTGATTGTGTAGCTCGCTCCCGCTTCAAAATTTGTCTGTGTCTCATGTATTTGTCTTTTTTTATTTAATTTTCTTAAATCAATTTCTTTAACAAAATGTAAGCCAAATTGATAGGGTGTCTAGATACAATGCTCGTGGGATCGATATCTGTTCTTTACTACAAGTACGACCCGTATAGTTATGGTTTTGAGAGTAAAACTCATAGTTTGTTTTACGAACGAACATCTATCATCATCTTGGCTCCCTTCTTGTGTGAAAATTTAACCAAACTTACCCACTCACTGTCTAAATAGTGCAAATGATGCCTTTATCTAAAAGGTTTACGACCTCTTTTTTCACCATTTCTTGCATATTTAGGTTCAATCTCCTCTGTCTTACTCTCACCTTCTCACACCTATCCTCAAGGTAAATTCTTTGCATAACTATCTTTGGTCTAAGATCTATGATATTAGAAATCCAATCCATAACTACATTTGGAAAATTCTATGCATTTCTTGATGGTCTTTGCAACTTTTTCCTCATGCTTCAAATCTAATTGGTTAGAAATAATGATAGGCAGCGTGTGCCATTCACCTAAAAATATGTATCTGATATAGGAAGGTAAAGGTTTCAACTCTAGTGCAGGAGGTCTCACAATACAGGGTGGTATAGGTGCATCCGTCCTCTCTCACTTTTCGTTTTCAACCCCCTCACATAACTCTTCTTCATCTACACTCTCATCTCCTTGAACTTCCCTCATTTCCTTAACTTACTCTTCTAATTCATTAATACAATCATCCACAATGCCAATCTTCATATAAACATTACTGTCCATCGGTTTCTTCGAAGATTTTTTCATGTTAAATATAATGTTGTTGTCACTAATTCTTAAAACTAACTTCCTTTCATATGGATCAACTAATGCCCTACCAGTATTCGTAAAGGACTTTCCCAAAATCAATGCATAGTTCCTAAATTCTTTTAAATCCAATACCATAAAATCAACCTATATTATAAATTTATCCACTTTTACCAAAAAATCTTCAATTACCCCAAATGACCCTTAATGGATTGATCTTCGGGCTGAATAAGCATGGATGTTGGCTTGACATCTCCTATCCTCAATTTTCTGAAAATAGAAAAAGGATTCAAGTTAATACTTTCACCTATATCACATAAGCATTTGGAAAATGTAAAATCACCAACAATACATGGAATAGTAAAACTCCCTTGATCTTGTAGTTTTGAAGGATTGTTTCTGGAAATAATCGAACTACAGTTTTCCATTAAAGTCATCGTCTGGTTTTCCTCCTAAGTGCATTTACATGTAAATATATCTTTAAGTAACTTCGTATACTTAGGCATACACTCTAATACCTCAAATAAGGATAGATTGATTTGAAGTTTCTTGAATTTCTCCAAAAGCTAGGGGAACTAAGCATCTAACTGATGTTGTCTCACCCATTGTGGATATGGGATTAGGTTTGTCAAGTGATGGTGGCACTTACGACTTCACATCTTCTTTCTCATCTTTTACCTCCTTGCCTTCCTCCTTTATTTGGCTATCCTTTTGAAGACTTGGCTCTTCCACTTGCTTGCCACTTCTTAGTGTAATTGCTTTGATTTGTCCTTTTGCATTTGCTTTGGTGGTACTTAGGAAGCTAAATGCATTTGTAGAAGATAAAGCGTTGGCTAGTTGACCTACCTGTAAATCTAAGTTATGGATGGATAAAACATGATTCTTCACAAATTGGTAAAAATTTGGCTTTTGCCTTACAAATTTAGTGCCCCTAAGATGCATCATCTTTTTTGTCTTGATCTCTAATGACCTAAAGTGGTCTTGTTAGAATCTAGGAGGTCCTTGAGGTCATGCTTTTATACCTGCAATGTTAGTACTACAAGAAAAGTTTGTGTGGCTCTTCTACCTCAAATTATAAGTGTTAGAGTATAGGTTTTTACCTCGTTGTGGTTGGCCAATATATTTTATTTGCTCGGTGACACCAACTCCCATCAAGAAATACTCTACAGTTTCATGGTCGTCTTTTCCACAAAGCACACATTGAAAGTCCACAGCCTTAGCAGTAGAAGAAGAAGCTCCTTGTATATTGTTTAATTATCTAGTAAGGGTTGTGATCTGTGCTTGCAAAGCTGTTACCGAGTGAATTGATATCATCCTTTTTTCTCCTTTGGCCTTTGTCTACTTCTCTCACTAGACCACATACAAATGTTTCTCGCCAATTGCTCCGGAAGATCATGAGCTGGCATAATAGTTTTCACATCAGTGAACCTCTAGCAGCTATATATATGATTCCTCTTGTATTATGATTTACAACATTATAACATGTTTGGAAAGGAACTATCTTAGAAGGTTGTGCTGTGGACAACTTCATTGTAACTCTTTGAACCTCTCCCAAGCTTCATATAATGATTCCCTATCACTTGGATGAAAAATTGTAATTTCCTTGATGATCTTCGTAATATTCTTCAAAGGGGAAGTACTTGGCAAAGAACGCTTGGGCTACTTACTCCCGTGTAGTAATTCATCTAGAACTGAGGGAATTGTACCATGCCTTTGCCTTATCTCTCAAAGTGAAAGAAAATAGTCTGAGTCTCACAGCATCATTAGGCATCCCTTGAAACCTGAAAGTATCACATATCTCCAAGATTTTGATCTTCTACTGACAATCTTTAGAACTGGCCAATATTCTATAGGATGTTCTGGATTGCTGGCTTAATTTCAAAATGGTTTGACATGACTACAGACCTAGCAACTCCTTTTAGAATAAATTCGAGCCTTATAAAGTCCATCAAATTTCTCTCGGCCAGTCCTTACTCTTGTTCTTTAGTTATAGTTCCCTGTATGATGTCTTGACTCTTTACACTTGTCAACTCTTGTTAATGTCTTGTTATATCCAAGAGCTATTCGTCAGTCACTTGGGTGGATTTCTACGTACTCCTTATATTCATGAACATGCAAAGACATAAGGAAAAGTATCAATAAAACTTAAATCAAAGTCACCCAAATATAGTAAGATGCTAAAATATCAATCCCATACAACAACGCTAAAAACTTGTTGAGTAAAAACTAAACTTATTTTACATTATATCGCAGGTGTACGAGTCGCAAAATTGTAATATAAGTAGATATCATCCCACAAGGATTGAATTTAGTCAACCCTTTAATTATGATTAGATTTTGGCTAAGAAACAAATTTAAGAACCAAGATTAATAGGAAATAAAATAAAGGCAAATTCAACAATTAACCAATATTGAAACAGTAGACTGAAACTTAGAAACGATCAAGATTAAAGAATAAGAATTGTTGTTATAGCTATTTCTTTCCTCTTGTTTGATTGATTCAGCTAATGTTTATCCTAAGACTTCTTAATTTTTTAGTTGCCCTATCTTAATGTGTAATTAATTGTCACAAGTTAAACAACTCAGAATTAACCTTGGGATCTCTCGATTTGCAAAGCTTTTTCTAAGCATATAACAAGTTGCTAAGATATCCTTTAAGCAGTGTGTTGATTGATTGCCAACCCTCGTTGTACAATTAACTGCAGATTACTCAACTCACTCTCTCAATTTATTACATAGATTAAGCTTAACAGATAGCATAAACATGTATCAAATTGAATCAATAAACAAAAGTACCCAAATAATTTAAACAGTAATTGCCACGAAAAGTTTAGCTACTCATAACGTAATTGAAATCACAAATACTAGCATTCTCCATCAAACAAATAAATATATAAAAGAACACAATAGAGAATAAAGGAATCTGTAAACTAATGACCGATGTAGCCAAAACTGAGTTGTAGTAAATTACTGGTTACGTCTTCATGCCACCAAAAGACCTCAACCAGTCTTGTGTCTTTGATGCTCCTCTAAATTTGTCTCCCCTACTCCGTCTCTCTCTTTAGGTTTTTTTTTATACGCCATCGTATTCTGCATGTCAAATGAAAGCCACAGGCCACGCATATGGCCTTTACTTGCCCAGAATATGGCTATTGAAGACCACGTCTTTGGCCTTGGCATGCCATGTATGAGGTTATTGAATGTCATGTCGCAGACGTTGCTAGTGAATGCCACATTCATGGCATGTGTTAACATGAACGTGGCATTTCAGCCACTATCTTGCTCTACTCCTGTTTTCCTCATCTACTCTTCATTATAGTTCCACCGAACATGAATAAGAAGAAACAACAAGTTATCCAAGAAAAAACAAATAACATAATAAGAAAATACTAAAAGATAACAATGATACTAATTAATTAATAATATGAACAAATGAGTTTTAATACACAAACAATATCTAAGAACGAAAGACAAAAGCTTAGATAAACATATACTAAAACATATCTAACACTTACACATAAAATATTTTTGATTATGGTTGATCATACACCAATTAGCTCAAATTAATCTATCTTTTAACATAAAAAATTATAATTTATTTAATACCAACTATTTGACAAGTGCATCGGCCGAAACAAGTAATATAGTTTAGTGTTTTTAAAACTCCGAATATCGATCCCATGAGGAAGTGTGTATATGATTTTTAGTACTAGGCCAATTGAATTAAAATTATCTAAAGAATCACGACAGGTTTATAAATTAAGAAAATAAAATTGCAAAACTAACATGGAAAGCTTAGAAAGCTTCCAATCAATTGTAAAAGAGTTTAAAATTGCTTTTGCCTAAATTATCTAGTTAAATATTTGGTTGTTGATAATTTAATTGATGGATTAGTGATGCTTAATCTATGGTATGTTCTCTAAATGAAGATAGGGTTACGGTTAAGACATTGGCTTATCTCTATTGGTCATATCCTAAAGTTTTATTATGCTTCAGAGTTAGGTAATAAGCTTAAAGATTATGAAATATAATCCTAAATTTCCCTAATTCAAGCTTATCACCCTCATGATTAACCAAGTATTTACTTATTTCACTTATTTAAACCACATTGTTTTATTGATTTTCCTAATAACCTAAGTAGATACTATTAAATTCTTAATTATTTGAAGCCAATATCCTAAGTGATAAGTTTAAGACAAGCGTTAAGCATTCAACAAAAAAAGATTAATTCACTAATCATGCATTCATAATTACCATAATAAATCATCCATAAACATATTTAACAACTCAGCTAAATTGAATATTAACATTAAGCTTAGAAATTAATCAAAGATAAAAAATTAATTAACTTAAACAACATAAATTTTGATAAATTCATAAAAAAATAAAAATTTAAAAGATTAAGAGTTTAGATATCACCAAACAAGATTCTTATATGATAATCTAGCTAAAAATCACATGATTATGTTGCTCAATCCACTATAAACAACCTACAAACTCAATTTATAACGATTAAAACAAAATCTGACCTAAAATTAATCTATGTATGAATAAAAACCAAAGAAACGAGTTTTTGATCCTATGCTAATTGGTTTTGTAAGCTTTAAGACATCCTTTATTTATAGTAGGGTAACAGTAGCAAGTAGAGAGACAGCAAGTAGCAATTGTTGAAGAATCTATTGCAAAACCGTATTTGTGCCTTAAAATGATGGGGCCACCAATGCATAGTGGCGTTGTTGAAGGATGAACAACTCGTCCTTTATAGTCTATATTTAACTCCTTCAACGACGATCTGTGAATCCATCGACAGTGGACTATTATGCAACTGTTGATTTTCTAGACTTGAATGATTTTTCTTCCTTTTTGCACATTTCTTCGAATATTCACATCCTGTAATTTAAATATTTCTAATCATAAATTAAACATTTAAGCACTAAAATATGTGTAAATACACATCAATTAACATCTAAAAACTATAAAATTAACCCTTAACAACTTAACAAACTAAAATACTGTTTAAGGGGATTTTGTGTGTCCTTGAATGATGCCAATCTTTTGGATATTATAACAAGTTTTTATAAATTCAAATAAATTCTTAAAAAATGTTGGCTAATAAAATCCTAATTCAAGATTTTTCTGCGTCATTCTAGTTCGCTTGAAGCACCCTCTAACTTCTTAGAATGATACTGAGTTAGTATAGAAGGCACTTCTTCATAAGTCACACATATTCTGATAATTCCATCACTGAAAGTCTTTTACAAATATGGATTATACAAAAGAAACTTCATAACGTCTAAGAGGAACTTCTTTCATTGCAGATATGAAAAATCAAAAGAAATAATGTTCCCAATCAAATAATTAGCATAATCAGTATGCCTTGACATGTTAGCCTTAACTACGAATAAATGTTTTTCAGGAAACATCTCATTAATATCCTTGGTTGCTCCTTCTTCCATCACTTCCTCATTTATCCTGGAAAGATAGTCATCAATAAATTTTTCAGTACCTTTCTTTTCCTTAATTTATAAATCAAAATTTTGCAGCAATATGACCCATCTGATCAATCTTGGCTTTGCATCAGGTTCATTAATTAAATATTTAAATGCCACATGATTTATGTACATTGTCACCTTTAATAAAACTAAATAAAACATAACTTATTGAAAGTAAAGACAACAGCGAACATCTCGTTCTCAGTCATTATATAATTAATTTGGACATCATTTAATGTCCTACTTGCATAATAAATAGGGTGAAATATCTTATCCTTCATTTACCCAAGAATTGCTCTGATGACGAAATCACTGGTGTCACATATTAACATAAAAAGTAGAAATCAACTGGGGGAAAATAAAATTGGTGCACTTGTAAGGTTAGCCTTTACAAGTTTAAAAGAGTGCATGCTCATCAAAATTAAAGATAACATTTTTTGTCAAAAGATCAGTAAGAGGTTTAGTAATCTTTTAAAACTCCCTGATAAATCTTTTATAGAATCCATCATAACCCAAGAAACTCCTTGGTTCATAAACTGAATTTATAGGAGGGAGTTAAGAAATAATTTCTATCTTAGCTAGATGATAGGGGTCAAATAGATATGATTTTTTTATAGTTAATTTGTTGAATTATGACCACTAATTCAGTGTTTAATTGTTTAATTAATGCCCTATAATGTTTGATTTGCAGAATGGAGCTTAATGATGAAGATTGGAGAAAAAACATCTAAGAACACCTCTTTTTACTGACCATTAATGGCCCTAGGAGAGGGTGCGATTACTGAATAACATGGGGCTGTTTAACCCTCCAGATTGCGGGCTATAATGGAACTATGAGAGGGTGCCATTGTAGGGTGGCAGGGTGTCGTTGTACTCCAAGTCAATAATTTTAGCTAGGTATCTTGCAAATTTCAAACCTGGCGTGATATCCATTAATTCCCTTGTCTTTTGGAATGTTAGGGGTGATCTTCCAGAGTCTACTTAGAGCCAAAATAACAAGATAACACGCAGACATTAGTTACAAATCAGATTATAGTAGTGAGAGAAGCTCTATCTCTGTCTTCTTGTTCTTCTTTGAACACTTAAGCTTCAAACACTTAGATTTCGAGTTTCTAATTTTATTTTTAAGTTCTGTAAATTAGAAATTTTAGCTAAGACCTATATCTGAGTTTCTAAATCATCATTGGGGGTTTTCTAACTCAGATTGTCCATTATATTGTCCTATTTTTTGGATTAAATCAAATAGTAAGTTCTTAAGTGTATATCTTTTCATTTACTTTGATTTTCTTGCTAAATCTTGCTGATTCAGAGCTGTTGTTGTGTCCAGATCATCTTAAGGAGTTCAAGGCTTGTCCAGAAGGAATACTTACACATCTGGTAATTTCTACTTTATTTATTTCAGCTCATTTTCATAGATCTAGCCATAGTATGTTGTTTAAAGTGTATATCTTGCATGTTTTAGTTTAAATGTGTAGCTAAACGTATTAGATGCTATGGATTGATGTTTTGATGCTTTAAGAGAGTTTATATGTCTGTATTTTGCTTATTGAAGATCTGTAACTACCTATTTTAAGCTGGCCACTGAAGATTAGGATTAAAGATAATTTAAGCATGAGAAATCATCTTAAATTGTTTGAAAAATTAATAAGCAACATAAATTAATCCTTACATGACAAAACCTAGATTTTTTTTATGAAAGTTGGAGTTCTGGACTTAAGTTTCCAGAACCCACCTTCTTGATATTTATGCCCATTTACTTGATTTTAAAGCATAACCAAACTTTAAACAATATTAAATGAAGAAAAAGCAAAGTCTTAACCATAGCTTTGTTTTGATTTCGTGAAGGGCTCTAATCAGAAATTAAATATGTTTTTCAACTTAAATAACTCATCAAACATCAAATCCATAGCTCCTTTAAACATTTGGTAATTTTCAGAATTTTTCAGAATGAATTAAAAATCATTTTTGAAGTGTTTAAGCCTAAATATCCAAGTTTTAAGTTTTTTTTCAATTTTCAATCAATTTCTTTATATTTTTCCTGAATAATTGTAATCCAATCAACTTGGTAATTAAGTATTCTTTTTCCCCATGGGATCGACACTCAGAGTTTTAAAATTTACTCCACTTTATTACTTTTACGATAGGTACACTTGCCTTAAAAGTACGTTGGTTTTAAAGTAAAAATCATTTCAAACAACCGTCAATTTTAAAGTCACGTAAATCAATGCAACATCTAAGATCTCTAAATGCTCTTCCTTGATGAATTTTATGCCTAGAATATGAATTAAATATGTTTGATGGTGTAGAATGAGTATGAGATACATTTCTAGATGTATGAGAATGCATATGGGATGCATGTGAGTTAATTAGCGTATTTTTCTTAAATGGTCTAAAATGAAGCCTAACATTATGCACATTTTTTTCTTGATGATATGCCCTCCTAGGATGTGATTTATAAATGTCTCTAGCCTTAAGAATATGCTTACGACAACTATGTGAATGTAAAGACATAAGATCCCTATCATAAGGCCTAGATGTATGCATGTCCCTTATTTGATGAAAATATCTCTCAGAATATAAATATATTCCATTCCTAGGATTACGCATATGCACACTAGAAAAATGAGAGGATTTAGGACCTCTTTTCCTACCATGGGTGCAAAATGCATCATTATGAGATGGTTGTGCATTCCTAAATAAATTATATCTATTTTTTGATTGATGCACATTCTTGCTTGCCTTTGACCTAGATGCATATATAAATGCATGATTGGTCTTCCTAGCAGGTAATTTGGATGAAGATGCAACATTCTTAAATGATAGCCTGGCATGAGCTTTTGATGATGATGCTCTGTTGTTCATTGGTTGAATGATTAAAAATGGGAGTTCTATAAACTGATTTTACTTTAAAAACCAAAATGAGATTAAGCAAAAACCAACGTGACGAAAGGCAAGTGTACTTATTGAAGTCGGTGGAGGAGGTGGAATTGAAGTGGCTATAAGCGAAGGTGGGCGAGGAGGAATGACACTCGGAGTAGCCT
>JAOXYD010153883.1:0-10429 GCA_028565735.1 Pinacopodium congolense | reverse complement strand
AGCCTATTACCTAAGTCTGAGGCATAACCAAACCCCAGGATAGGACTAATAGAGATAAGTCAGTGTCTTAACCATAGTACTGCCTTGAATTAGAGAAGACACTAGATTAAGCATCACTAATCCATCAAGTAAATCATCAACTACTAAAGCTTAACTGAATAATTTAGGAAAAGCAACCTGTGACTTTATTACAATATATTGGAATTTCCTAGGATCTTTTAGATTAGCTTTTAGTTATTTAAATCATAAAGCTGAGTGTTCTCTAAATAATTGTAATCCGATTGACTTAGTACTTACATCCTATAAACTTTCTCGTGGGATCAATACTAGAAGTCTTAAATATACTTCACTTTATTACTTAATTCGACCAGTACGCTTGTCGAAAGTTGGTCTCGAATTAATTGTGAAATTGTGCATTAAAAGATATATTAATTTAAGCTAATTTTATATGTGGCCAACTGCAATCACTCAATATGCTTAGTTTTAGAATATTGAATGAAGTTCTTAGTTAGGCAAATGGTAGTGGTGTTATCATATCTAATAGGAATATTTGAAATTCCCCTGCCATAATCTCTAAATTGTTGCCTAAACCAAAAAATTTGTACACAACAACTACCGGCTACTACATATTCCTCTTTGGTACTAGATAAAGCTACCAAATTTTGTTTCTTACTAAACCATGAAACTAATGCATGACTAAGAAATTGACAACTGCCAGATGTACTCTTTCTATCTAGAAAGCTACCGGTATAATTCGCATCTGAATAACTAACTAATTCAATCATTGCATTTCTAGGATACCATAAACTTAAAGATGATGGACCGGCCAAATACCTCTCTTAATGGCTAATAAATGAGACTCTCTAAGACTTGACTGGAATCTAGCATACAAGCACACATTAACTATAATATTGGGTCTACTAGAGGTTAAGTAAGCAGTTAAGTACAACAAGCTACCATTTATACCTTAGTATTGCTTAACATCCACCTGCTTACCATCTTCATCTTTACTTAATTTGGTGGTGACGTTCATGGGTGCCCCTAATGGCTTCGTTTAGTCCATTCTAAAATGCTTAAGTAGCTCCTTTGTGTACTTAGCTTGGTTCATGAAAATGCCTTCTTTCTTTTACTTGATTTAGAGACCGAGGAAGAAATTTAACTTGCCCATCATGCTCATCTCAAATTCCCTACTCATACACTTTGTAAATTCTTGACATAAAGCATCATTAGCAATACCAAATATAATATCATCAACATAAATTTGAACAAATAAAAAATTACCATTATCTTTTCTTTGTAAACAAAGTAGTATAAACTTTTCCATCAGTAAAACTATTTTGAATTAGAAAAGAACTTAATCTATATGCCAAGCTCTAAGAGCTTGTTTCAAGCCATACAAAGTTTTTGAGGGTTTGAAAAAGTGCACGGGTGCATTATACTTTTTAAAATCGAGAGATTATTCTATATACACCTCCTCTTAAATAAAACCATTAAAGAAAGTACTTTTAAAATCTATTTGATAAATTTTTAAACCCATGTAAGAAGCAAAAGCAAGAAAAAGTCTAATAGCCTCTAATCTTACTACGGACGCAAAGGTCTCGTTATAATCAATTCTCTCTTCTTGGTTATACTCATTTGCGACCAATCTTGCCTTATTTCTCACAATATTTCCATTTTCATCCAACTTACTTCTAAAGACCCATCTAGTACCAATAATGTGATTATCACTAGGCTTAGGTATTAAGGTCCACACTTTGTTTCTCTCAAATTGATTTAATTCATCATTCATGGCTAAAATCTAACTCTTATTATTCAAAGCTTCATATATAGTCTTAGGCTTAATGTTGGATGTAAAAGCCATATGAGACAAGTCTCTAAAGCTTGATCTATTTGCTACACGTCTTCTTACTTTACCTATGATTTGATTGTAGGGATGGTCTTTCTTAAATCTCCATTCTTTTGGTAAGCCCTCACTCTCCTAACCTCCCTACTTGGTTCAACAATAGGCTCACTAGGTGACGATTGGATTTCTAAGGTTTCTTCCTTAGACTCTTCCAAACTTAAATTCTTTAATTCTTTGGTTAAACCCATGTCATCAATATCAACACTCTTCTCGACATTAAAAGGATTAGATTTATCAAATACAACATTAATTGATTCTTCAATCATCTTGGTTCTTGTATTAAACACTCTATAAGCTCTACTATTAAAAAATAACCAACAAAAATGCCTTCTTCTGATTTAAATTATCTCTAGTATTCAAAATAAAGTATTTACAACCAAATACTTTGAAATAACTCACCTTTAATTTCTTCCTATCCTAAAGTTCATATGATGTTTTATCCATGTAAGTCCTTATATAAACATTATTGGATACATAATATGCACATGCAATGGCTTCCTCCTAAAAATATTTAGGAACACTATACTTATTTAACATATTTCTAGCCATTTCTTGCAAAGTTCTATCCCCCCCCCCCCAAAAAAAATCTATTTTATTGAGGAGTTCTAGGAATTTAAAAGTTATGAATATTGTCATTTTCTTCACAATATGTATCAAACAATTCATTTTCAAATTCTCTACTATGATCACTTCTGATTGAAGTAATCATGCAGCCTTTTTCCATTTGAACTCTTTTTGCAAGTTTAACAAACGATCTAAAACTTTTATCTTTACTTGCTAAATACATAACCCATGTAAATCTAGTATAGTCATCTAAAACCACATAAGCATATAATTTACACATAAACTTGCAATCCTAGATAGTCCAAACAAGTCCATATGCAATAATTCTAAAGGCCTAAAAGTTATTACCACATTTTTCTTCTTAAATGATGCTTTGTTTACTTTCCCATCTAACATGTATCGTAAATCTTGTCTTTTTCATACTTCACTTTATGAAGGTCATTCACTACCTACTTATTGCATAGATTTGAAATATGCTCCACGTTAGCATGACCTAGTCTCCAATGCTACAACCATGCATCCTCATTCACAGATATTACACACTCAACATTTTAGTTAGAGAGATATTCTAAATCAATAGTATAAATATTTCCTACTCTCTTAGCAATGAAGACAATGCTATTTTCAATCACTTTAGAAACTATACAAGATTTACCTTCAAAAGTAACTTTGAAACCTTTATTAAATAGTTGACTCACGCTTAGCAAATTATATTTCAATCCTTCTACCAAAAGCACATTGCTAATAAAAGTGCCATTCTCACCAATTTTTCCAATACCAATTATCTTACCCTTGGCATTGTCTTTATATTTAACATATCCACCATCTTTGTCTTTGAAGGTAACAAATTAATAAGCATCTCCTTTAGTGTGCCTAGAGCATCTACTATCTTCATACCATATGCTCCTCTTGAAATCCTACAAAACAAAAAATAATAATTTCACTTTAGGTACCCATATTAATTTGGGTCATTGGGGGTTAGATACGTTTCTAGTTCCTAAGGCCTTTGGTAAACTAGAAAACATGGATAATTTATTAAAACAAAACTTTTCTAAATGACCAAACATTCCATAATAATCACAAACATATGTAACTTCATGAAAATGGTTGTTTGGTCTAAAGTTGTTCCTATATGAAAATCTTAATACACCATTTCCAAAGTTTTTTCTTTGTTGAAATCTTGGCCTAGAATGAGTATAAGAAATATTTCTTGATACATGAGCTTGCATAGGATGAGTATATGAGTATGTAGATCAAATATGCATTTATTGTGGCCTATATGCATTATAAGATGATTTTGCATTTGTAAAGAAACTATGCCTTTTATTAGATGTTTGCACATTTCTCCTAGATGTGGATTTTGAAGCTTACATAAAAGCATGATAAATATTTCAAGATTGAGTTCTAGAAGATGATGCACCATTATCAAATGATGACCTAGGAACATGCTCTTCATCCAAACTTTTACCCTTCACAAAAATAATTTTGGCATTAGATGTTCCACTCCCTTAAGTGAAACCTAAGTCACATTTATCATTTGAGGATTTTTGAGTGCCTAGCATGTTATCCAACTTTTCTTTTCCCTTTATAAGCTTTTCTAGTGATTCTTTAAGGATTTTGACCTCATTCTTTCAGGAACCATTTTCATCCATCATCTTCTTCCTAACATCATTAAATTCCAAACTCTAATATTCTAAGGCATGCAATTCATTCTTTAACTTCTCATTTCCTAATCTAAAACCATTCATCAATTTCATACATTCCTTATGTTTAGAAGATAATTTACTTCTTACAGTAGCATATTCTAAACATTTAACTAATTTATCATAGCTTAAACCAATATCTACAATAATATTCTCATTCTTATCATCATTAAATTAGGAAAAAGGTAGTATGTCATCATTTAAGGCCATGAGACAAAACTTTGCACTCTCATTGTTGGATTTGTCACTATCCTCTTCAGTTTCGATCTCTTATAAGGCCTTTAATACTTTTTTCCCTTCTTTTCTTTCTTCTCTCTTCTTTCTTTCTTGCTACTTTTCTCATCCTTCTCATTCTCCTTAAGAAGTGGACAATGACTCCTCAAATGTCATGGTTTCCTATATTCAAAACAAATAACATTAGTAGGCTTTTTTCTTGTAATCATACTTACCTTGATCTCTTTTCTTGGAGTCAGCTTTCTTCTTCAAGAATTTTTTAAACTTTTTAATGAGGAGATCTATCTCATCATCATTATCTTCTGAAGAGCTTTTTTCTTCACTAAAGTCATCTTTCTTGGCTTTAAATGTTAAGTTCTTCCTTTTTGATGAATCTTCCTCTTCTTTTACTTTTGACTCCTTTATCTACACCTCATATGTAAGCAATGATCCTATCATTTCTTCTTAAGAAAAAACATTAACATCTTTTGCCTCTTGAATGGTGGTTACCTTTGCTTCCTATTCATTTGGTAAAGACCTTAAAATCTTTCTAATAAGTTCAACATTCAAATATGTTTTTCCTAGCCCTTTAATGCATTGACAATGTCATTAAATATAGTATACATGTCAAAAATACTCTCATTATGATGCATTATAAACAATTTATATTGATGGATAAACATGGACATATTACTCTCTTTCACTTGGTTGGTCCCTTCATGAGTGACCTCTAAAATACATCAAATTTCTCTAGCTGTTTCAGACATGGACACTCTATTGAACTCATTTATACTTAATGCTCAAAACAAAATATGAACGGCCCTATAGTTTAATGAAAGCAATCTTTCATCATCTTGGTTCCAGTCTTCCTTTACCTTAGGAATTCTTTAGTTATCCTCTAACTTAATGGGAATGTATAGTCCTTTATTCACTATATCCCAAAATTTAATATTTTCAGCTTAAAGGAAAAACTTCATCCTAATTTTCTAATACATGTATTCATTTCCATCAAAGAAAGGAGGCCTATCGACATTTTGACACTCATAACTAGATGAATTACCAAAATGTGCCATGATAGAAGCTTACTCACAATTTCGTTAGAAATTAGTGCAAACATGAGATCTAAGCTCTGATACCAATTGCAAATCCCAAAGGCACTCAAGAGGGGGAGGGTGAATTGAATGATTAAAACTTTTTCAAACAATTAAACTATCCACCTAAAACAACTTGAACTCAATACAATCACTAAACTAAGATTCAATTTAGAATGAAACTTATAATGCTTCAGCAATCCCTAACAATTGCTCAATCCCTAACAATTACCTAATCTACTCTCTAACTACTTGTTTAAAATTTAACTAACTAATCAAAACAAGTACAATCCTCTTCTAGGATAAAGAGTAACCCTTACCAGACACAATCTTTCTTGTTGAAGGTAAAGAATAACCTTTTGACAATCTTTACATCACAAAGAGTAGCCTTAAATAACAACAATTACCTAAACAATTCAACAAGTTTAATTAACCTTCTTAACCAACACACCAAAAAAGGTATTTCACTTAAAGCAAAATTTAATTAAGGGCTCTATACATTAAATTAATGATATAATGCAAGTAAAATGCACTTGAATGCTTAAAAATGGTATATGGTATCTTGTAATCATTAAACACTTAAATGTATGATGAAAATTGAAGAAACAAAACTAAACACTAAATCTAGACAACTTTGAGATATGTGAATATAATTGTTTCCAATTACTTAAATAATACTCTAAAAATTCACTTAAATAGCCACTAAACCTCTTAAGGATGTAAACAATCAAGATACATCAATTTGGAAGAAATTAATTTGAATTTAGGCACCTAAACATATGAAATAAGACAAGAACGTTTAAACCTAGACAGATATGGTGTTTCCAACTAATTAAGCTTTATCTACCAATAAAACAACTTAATAATGTAAAAAATTGATCAATGATGTTCTTCAACACTTAAAATAACTTTCAACAACAAATATAATCACCTAAAATCTGATTTGAGTAGCAAATGATGTGATTTAAGTAAGAACAACCAAAACAGGACAATTTTGAAGTGTTTCAGAGTTTAAGCTCAAAACAAACGAGATATGCTTCTAAAAATTCAAATCAAAGATTATACACACTTTAGACACCTTAAGCAAGCAGAAAATAACAATTTTACAATTTTAGAAATAGATTAAAGTGACTGAAATTGAGATTAAAGTAAGAACAAAAAGTGTAGAAATAATTTTGATAAAAGTATAAGTTCAACCTTTAATCTAACAAAATAAGCAGCCAAAAAATCTAAACTAAGATAAAAAAAAAATACTAGGCCACTTAAATAACTAGCAAACAACAAATTTGTAAGCTAAAAAAT
The DNA here is from genome assembly GCA_028565735.1 of Pinacopodium congolense. Classification (NCBI taxonomy): domain Eukaryota; kingdom Viridiplantae; phylum Streptophyta; class Magnoliopsida; order Malpighiales; family Erythroxylaceae; genus Pinacopodium; species Pinacopodium congolense. The sequence goes on along the minus strand of JAOXYD010153883.1, from coordinate 3,653 downwards.
AAAATAAATGAGTGAAAGATCTAACTCACAGAGAAAAAGCTTGACAACTTTGAGAGAGAGATTGATTATTGCTTGTAAATATGTTATTTTTGCATTAATAACTAATAAAAGTGTTTAAAGATGGTATATAAAGGGTTAAGAAGGGTTTAGAGTCATTATTTGGTAAAAACTAACTGTTTAGAGATTAAGAGAAGGTAAAACACGTGGGAAAAACTAGTTTTTGGATCTATATGACGGGTTTTAAGAGCTATACGACGCGTTTTAGGAGACCGTCGTATAGCTCCCAAAACCCACAGTATAGATCCAACGGTGACTATCGTATAGCTTGCTAAAAAAAGGGATATATGGTGCCTTGAAGCCCATCATATTCCTCTTGCTAGCTTGCCATATATCTCTAGAAAAACATGAAATAATGCTTAAATCAATTCTAAATTTTTCCAAACACTTCCCTAACATTAATAACACTTTAAGCTAGTTTTAAAACATGATCCAAGCAAATTTGACTCATCAGAAACATTCAAATAATCCAAACATATGAATTGACATATATGATGAGAGTTTTATACACTTTTATAAAACCATATGCAATGCATGATAGTTTTAAGTCCTTAGATCAATTTAACATTAAGTAAAACTTATAGAAATATTTGAAACAACCTAACTAAGATCTTAAAGTTGCCATATCCCTTGTTCTTCCATAAGCTTCAATTTTTTCCTTCAAACTTCAAGCTTTTCATTTAAAATTCATCATGAAATACACCTATCTTTAAAATTTACAATAAGAAATTAAATCATTAGTTAACAAGCATGTTATATTATCATTAAAACTTAGATTGGAACCTCCTTTGATTTAATAATTATCTAAGATAAGGTAGATATCACCTACATCTAAAAACTTAAGCACCTCCTTTTTCATTACTTCCATCATCAATGGATTGAGTCACCGTTTTGCTTGCTTTACAAGTGTAGTACCCTCTTCTAAGAAGATCCTATGCATACACATAGAGGGGCTAATTCCTTTTATGTCCATAATAAGCCACCCTAATGTTATCTTATACTCTCGACGTACTAGAACAAGATTATATTCCTACTATGGAGTAAGATTACTCACTATTATCACAGGTAGAGTGTGGTTTTCTCCCAAAATTTATGCTTAAGATCATTAGACAATGGCTTTAATTCTACTTTAAGGGCCTGAAAAACAGAAGGTATAACTTGTTAATAACAACATGAAAATTCAATAAGTAAGTTGTATACCTATCAAACTTATGAGGGAGTGACTCTAATGAAAACACGACTTCTTGTATCACCTCTCCTAGCTCTCAAGTGACACTTGAAAAAGTGTTTCACTTGGTTCACAAGGTATTTCACAAGGCTTAAAAAACACTTGAAATGAATGCACAAAAGAGCTCGTAAAACTTTAATCAAAACTAAACCAAATCTAAACAAAGGCTCAATTCTCTTGTATATGTTTCGTACACTTATTAGATGAGCAAATAACACTTAAAACACTCTTATTTATAGTAGAAAATTGACCTATTATTGGTTTATGACTATTACTTAATGTTAAAATCATTTAATTTATTTCCCATTGTTTTTTTTGCTTGTTACCGCACAATTCTTACCACAATTAGTCGATTAGTATATGCATAAGTCGACCAATAATTAGCCGATCAATATAATGACTATAGGGTTTCATATAGTTGGTCAGTGTGTTGATTTCCCTTAATTAGTCGATTGATATAATGCACCAATCGACTAGTTAATGGAAATCAACACACCGAACAACTATATGAAACCCTATGGTCAATCAATCCTTGTACAGACTGATTTTTCAAGCCCTAAATACATTCAATCACATTCCAAATCAATTTAAACCAATCCTAAATACTTCAAAACATTTCTTAACTTTGAAACACTTTGAAAACTTTTTTAAAATATTTTTACTCATCAAGAAAATTATTTTAAAACATTCTCCTTACAATTTCCTCTTAATTATATAACCTATATATATAATTTCAATATGAATGTAATTATGCATGAATAAGCCTTTAAACACAAAGATGAAACTAACTAAAACTTACATTAAAAATTACAATAAAAAATTATAATAGTAAACCTATACAAAACCTAACTTGGCCTTCCATCTTAAGTCATCTTCACTTGATCTTCGTAAACTTCATTTTAGCTCCAAGGCTCTATAATTTATTTCTTTAACATTTCATCAACATGCCTATCTTTCAAAATTTTAACCACAATAAAATATTAGTACAAAGATTATTTTATCATCATCAAGATAAAGTGAAACCTCCCTTACTTTTAACACTATCAAAAATGAAGTTTCACTAATGTTTTCCCCTTTTCACTAGAATATGAAACACATGTATTCAAATATGCCATATTATGATATTTACTCAAATGTTTGTTAGAAATCTATATAATGTGAGACCTAACTTTAACACCATTTATTGGCCCTACATAGAACCTAAGGGTGAATTAGATTAAATTAAATATTTTAAAAATTCACTCTTAATGCAGTGGAAAATTAACAATATATTTTAATTAAAAATAATATTATAACTCGAATTAAAAAAATAAATTTATAAAGTAAAAAGAGTAGGGAGAGAGAAAGGTTGGCATACCAACCTTACTTACGTCCATTTTCCTACCATTTTTTAGAAATTTTTACTATAGTCAAAACCTGTACAATTATTTTTATAGTGAACAACAACCTTACAATCTCAGTTTCAACAAACCCGCAATTAAAACACTCAGGCATATCTTACTTTGACCACCTAAAATGTTTAAGAGGGCTTACAACTAAAACCAAATATGAATGCCCTGAAAACCTCAACAACTCATTCAAAAATCCCTTCTTTCACTTGATGCTCTTGGATTTAGTAGGATATCTTCCCTATTTCTAAACATAACTATTTATAACTATTAGTACACATTAAAGTTCAATAATCACAAATTTTTACATTGGAAAACTAGTCGATGTCCGAATTTCTCGTCCACTGGTCAACCAATTAAATACAATGATCGATCACTTAGTAAGATTGGTCAATCAATCTAACATCCAATCACAAAAGTACAAAACACCATGCACTAGTCAACCATTCTCTAAAAAAAAAAAGAAATTAATTGATTACTCCCTGTACAATTGTCAATCAGTCTTTCTAAAAACCAATTTTAACGTTTCAAAACTTTTTCCCAAGTTTTCCAAACTTCTCTAAAAACACATCAAGACATATCTTTTCAACCAAAACTTGACTCAAGCATAATTCAAATACTTCTTCAAAAGTATTTTAATGTATCAAAAGAATTTCATTTAAAATTTGCTAAATTTTTCCTTTTAATTGTGGAATTCATTGTAAAACACTTACATAAATATAAATGCACATACATGATCTGAGCACTTAAACACAATTGGATGGTGAAGATAAGATTTATATCAAAATTATAGCATAAACTATTCAACTTCACTATCTTAATCTTTGATCCTTCATTTAATAATTCAATCTTCATGTATTATTATTTTATCTCTAATGCTCCAATTTTAATTCTAATATGTATAAAGTTAAATTTATTAGGAACATTAAGATAAAGATATTAAATCAGTACTTGTTGAGAGGTAATCTAACCCATTGTCA
>JAOXYD010153872.1:0-10430 GCA_028565735.1 Pinacopodium congolense | reverse complement strand
AAATTTGAAAATTCACTAAAAAATGAATTAGAAATCAAATTTGTAAAATTTGATATTTTTGTAATTGTTTAGTATTTTAAGAGGTATTTTTAGGTTGACGGAGCTATATGAAGGTAGTGAGTGAAGGAATGAACTCAAATGTATGCATTTTTTTTAATGGATTTGTATTAAAGAATTAGAGTCTGCTGAGAGAGAGAAGAGGGAAAGAAGAAGAAGAAAATGGAGGAAAAAAGGGTTCTGTGTCAATTTAAAGGTATGAAAAATCAAACATTGGTCGATCGATGATCAAGAATCGGCTAGCTAATGTATATTAAATTATGAAAAAAAAATTCGATCCCCAAAGTTTTTTAAAATTACATACTAATCTCGATTTTGAGTTGATATTCTAGCTCGGCACGATATTTACCTAACATGTCCTAGTTACGGGTCAATACTACCATAGTCCATACTAATTTTTCAAACCCTGGTTGTAATGTTGGATTTCTCTTGAATTATGTCTTTGAAATGCCTTATAAGAAATTTTAAAGATACCATTTTAGGCTTATTTACAATAAAGCAACCATTGTCTAGTTTATAAGTTCTCATATTGAAGCACCTATCGTTGTAGTCATGTGAAACATATACCTCCCATTTACGTCCATCAATGCAACCAAATCTGATCTCCTTTTCTCTTATTTTTTTTCCACTTCAAATTAAAATTAGTAACACAAATAATAGCATCTTTAAAATTCTTTGGCACTACCAAACTCTATGCCTGATATCCTTTAAAATGATCCACCTTCTACTCATTGCATAACACTCCTCTAGGTTCTTCACTACTAAAATATTCGTCACCTTCAAGAAAACTTTCATAATTTGTTGAATCTATTTCCAATATTTTACGCCTATATGGAATAGACACATTTATATCATGAGGGCCTTCTTTATGTTTTTCATTAGTAAAAAAACATAGAATTTGTCCTATCACTAGTTTTATTACTACCTAAGTCATTGTTGTCATGTATGTTTTCACCAACACTTACAATTAGATCCATCCTAACATTATTGATTTCTTTTTCTTATCTTGCCTATCCTTATCATTAACATTCTTAACATGCTGATGATAATTTACCCCATGTACAATGTTTTCCTTTATAAAAACTTCATTCACCAACCAAACAAAATCATCATTATCTCCGTAACGTATAGGCATTACTTCAAAAGCTAGAAAGAGTTCCTCTAACCTCCGTATCACGTAGACATCCACTACCTTATCGATTTTCATCAAATTAATAAGCCTTAAGTAACTTACTTTTGATTCAACTAGTCTAAAGACTTACTGAATTTGAAGTCAGAAACTCTATAATATGCCTTGTCAACTTAGTTATACCTTAGTTACATCTTCATCTCACATATTTGCATTCAACACACAAAATCAAGATTGACTTGTTACGAGAGAAACAAAAAACAACGTAGATGGGATATTGTTAAACCGTTGGCATCCAAAGGCATCATAGTGGTGTTAACTGCTAGAGATAACAAAAGAGGCCTTCAAGTTGTTGAAAACCTTAAAGAACTTTGATTTCCCTAATCATGTGATTTTTCACCTGGTTGATGTGACCGAGGATGCAAATGTTCTATGTCTAGAAAATTTTATCAAAACCAAGCTTGGGAAACTTGATATTCTAGTAAGACACTAGCTATTTTGCTCAATCTTTACTCATTCCTCTACAACACTTATTTCAATGTGTTATTCATAAACCTTTTGTTACATGAGATGCCTGTTGGTCATCTGTGCAAGTGAATAATGCAAGAATTAGCTTAAGAATTACAAATATCAAAGCCTTAGCTACTTTCAAGATTTTCTATTATGGAAGTAAATATTTGTCTAAACAAAAATTCAGAATTTAGTAGTAATATAAAGCAAATTAGTCACGAAAACTGCTTATACTATATAAGAAGATGTAATAACTATTATAAAAGCTAATTAGGATCACAACAATTACAATAAAAAGAACTCATATTTTATAAATATTTAGAACACAATGCACGGTGTTGAGTGTTCCTCTCCAACAACTGCCAAAATTGGCCTACAAGGTTCTTTCCTATAATAAAAATTTCAAAGAGCAAGGATGGAACATATGGATAATAGTTATCAGGAGATTAAAACAATAGGTGATCTGTAAGGAGAGGCAGAACCCAACAAAAGAAATAAAAATGTTGGGCAATAGTGACTAATGACAGGAACATAGAATCCAATAGAGAGAAACGAAAACACCGACAAAAATAGACATACAATGAAATGCAGTTCCAATTGGCAGGGAGAAGGTAGTTAGCAGGAAGACAGTATGTAGACTATCCTAATTTGTTTTTAACTCGGAGATTTAGGACCTCAATCCTTAGATTCTCAAGTCAAATCCTTAATTGGGGTCTCACGTAATTTATTATGTGTTGTTTTTATTAATTTTTATATTTTAAAAAATAAGATACAAAACGACAAACGATATAATTACCAAACAAGTCTTAAATATATTATTTGATATAGATTTGATTTTAAATTTTAAATTTTTATTTTTTATTTTTTAAATATAAAAATTGAAAAAATGATTCAAAAATAAAAAAATTACATAATAATATAGCATAAAAATTAAAAAAATAAACATAAAAATTGAAAATAATATAAAAAATTAATATAAAAATACAACTAATAATAATACAATAATACTAAAAGTTGAATTAAACGGACTCAATCCTTTAGTGTAATAATAACTATTATTATTACTTTAAATATTGCAGAAATAGTAATATCCACTGTTGTAATCCATCGTATTATGGTTTTAAGCTTGCACCGTGAATTTTCCTGTTCGTTCAGGTTCCTTTCCTCATTGGCATTTTTGCATGGAAATGATGTTTAGTGGTCTTATCTCCAAATCATATCCGTCGACAATGAATTATCCAAGTCAACAAAAATTTTAGTTTTATACAAGTAACATTAAGTTTTTTTTTTGGGACAAATACAAGTAACATTATGTTACTAGCTGTAAAACAATAACAATAAATTATGTAAAGCTATTGGACAGGACAGTGTTTGAAATCAAGCAATTAAAGAATGGTTTGTTACTACTTTTATTTTTTATTGTAATTTTTAGTTTTTGTTTCTTATGTTTTATTTTTTTAAAAGAAAACTTAAATCTATTTATTTAACATTTATAATAAAAAATAATTTGAAGTAAATTCAAATTATTAAATTAAAATACTCTTATAATCCTCTAAAATACATATTAGTTAATAGATTATATCAATTATTCAAAATAAAAAATTATTTTAAAAATATATATAATATAATTTTTTAGTTTTTCTATTTCTATTTCTATTTTTTAATTTTCAAAATAAAAATAAAAATGTAACAAATGAATTTTCTTCCTTAATTTCTATGTTAAAAATAGCAAATTAAAAGAAGAAATAATAACAATCAACCTCTAAATTTTTCAGTAAATAAAAAAATTAGCCTAATGAATTATAGATCTTATTTAGAGAATAAATCGTTGCTACTTTTTTATGTAGTCTGAATTATTTTTAAGGATACTCATGGCTACAGAGAGAAGCTCTCACTTCTCTCCTCCCTCTTATGGTTTATCCTTTTCTCTACTTTCTTGATCCCCCATTGTCTTTAACTTCCTCTTCAATTTTTCACGATGAGCTAGGTTCTTAATCTGAGCAAATCATCCTCATTCTGTCTTCTCTGCATCTTTGATCCCCTGTCGTCCTTAGCCTTCTCTTTTTTCCTCTAGTATTCAGTTGGGTCTCAATTCGGTGTATTTCACTCTGTTTCGCTCTCCTTGCAGTCATCGCTTCCCACTTAGGGCGCTCTCGTATTGTGAGTGTGCTAATCTACTTGCCAGCTTCCTCCTTCTAGAGTCCTCTGCTGCAACTTACTTAGTTCCTGCCTGGGCGGTCCTTCTTACTCGCTGTCAAGTTGAAGGCAGTCTTAATGGCGATACTTGATGGCGCTCTTTTTTGTCGTTTACCAGGGCTTACGCCTCTAGAGCAGCATTAGTTGGCCCTTTAAAGCATTGCTCTCCTGATCCTAGCTGGCTTTCTTTAGGCTCAGGTGCCCCTACCCGCTAGTGGTTAGATGCGTAGGAATTAAAAAAGGGTGACAAGAGATGCATGTGATTCCACCTTGTGATATTGACCCACTAAGGGGCTAGAAGGCCAATGGCTAGTCTCCCCTCCTATCAAGGTATTGCAAGAAGGTGCCAAGGCCTGGGACCCCATGCTAGTATGGTTCTTTATAGGTAAACAGTCGGTGTTTCCCCTTTTGAGCATGTGAACCGGAAAAAAATTGGAAAGGAAAATGGCTGACAAAGACCCTTCTTACAAAAGACAACCTTATTTTGTTCAAGTTTAATAGCACCTTGGCAGCAAGAGGAGTTATGGAGGCTGGGCCATGACATATGAATTCCATTCCCGTCTTCCTTCATCTTTGGCATACAGGGATTGCTTTGGGAAAAATCAAACAGCATAATGTTCCAATCTAAATTAATCTGCATAATATTCCTCTAGAATATTGGTCGACTAATGAGTTCAATATACTAGCGAGCCATTTTGGCACACCACTGTACATGGACAAAAATACAACAATGAAATGTAGAGTTAGGTTTGCTCGAATTTATATAAGTGTGGACTTGACTAAAGATCTTTCTGATTCTATTCCGTTGCTACGACTAAGAGAGGCAAATTCATTAATTGAGGACTTGGTTAGTATTTCATGCCAGTGGAGGCCAACTCTTAAGTAGCAAGGGTTGTCTTGGAAACCTACGGGTAAGCGATTCCAATAATGAAGTTATGTTGAGTTAATAGGGTTAATTGATCGCCCCTTCGAATTACCGAAAGAGATAGCAATAACAGCTAATGACGAAGGTAGCAATGATCAAAATTTGGTGAATGGTCCAAAGCTAGGTGGGATATAAGCTAGCTGCTCTAGAAAATGGTAGTTGAGAGTCTTTGGTTATTACTACTGAGTGGGAAAATATCTGGATTGGCGACAAAGAATAAGGGATCAATTTGTCTACTATCCAGGATGGATATGCCTCTCTCTAAAAGGTACAGCCAGATGCAGATGGTGAGAAAGCAACTATTAAGGGTGGTGTTATCAGCCATGCCATGGAATTTTCCTCATCTGCTAGCTCGGGTAAGGTGCAATTGGAACTTATCTCCTTATTAGAGGAAGGTTCTTTTAGCGGGAGGCAGGGTGAAGGGATAGTCTCATCTTATTCTTTAGAACCCAAGGCTAATGAAGTTACAATGGAGAGCCTTGAGTGAAAGAAAGTTAGGAAGAAAGACCAGGACGAAGGGGCTCATCTAGGATCCTTGCCCTATGTCAATACTTATTGCATGAAATGTTAGGGGTCTTAACAGTCCTCAGAAATAACAAGCTGTGAAGGAATTCATCAAGGACAATAAGGCAATGATAATTAGCCTTTTGGAGACCAAACTGATAAGAGAGAAATTTAATAGATTGAAAATTTTTGGAGCTTATTGGGAGACTATATCCAATCATAACTCTCACCATTATGGATGAATAATCATTGGTTATGACTCCTAGGTGATGGAAGCCATAGTCCTTCAAGAAAATGACCAGATTTTGCATATAGAGGTTGAAATTCTCCACTCAAATGTCAGAGTGAAGGTATCGTTTATGTATGCTTCGAATTTCGCTATTTCAACATCGGTGTCTTTGGTAGCTTCTTTAAATCTCTCAATCCGGACTCACAAGAACCTTGGTTAATACTGGGAGATTTCAATTATGTCTTGTATAGCTTTGAAACTGAAGGCAATATATCATATAGAATCCCTCCTCTGAATTCAATGATTGCATAAAACATATTAGAATCATTGATTTGAATTTCGATGGCTACTTCTTTACCTAAAGCAACAAAGAAAGCGATAGGCTATCCATTCGGAAAAAATTGAATCGTGCTCTAGTCAATGGGAGCTAGCTGGATGCTTTTTTAAAGAGTAGTGCTTCTTTTCTTGATCCCTTAGTTTCAAACCATTCCCCCCATTCTCATTAATAATATGGCTAGAGGCAATAAAAGAAGCACTTCATTTCAGTTTAATAACTACTTGACAACAATGGAGTGCTTTAAGGAGGCACTTATTAGAGGGCTAGCAAAAGACGTGTATGGAGTTAAAGTTTACCAATGCGTGAAGAAGCTTTAATTCATCAAAGAACTCAAACTTCTAAACTCAGGTTATCGTGAAAGGAAAGCCAAGGAGGTTGTGGCAATTAAGCAAGAACTCTAAAATGTTCAGCATCTGTTATATAGTAGACTTAAAGATGTCTCATTATTATGTAAAGAGAAATAGGTCTTGGAAAAATATCCAAAAGTGCTTACCATTCAATAATCCCTTCTAAAGTAATGCTCCAGGATCCAGTGACTAAAGGAAGGAGATCGAAATTCTCATTTCTTTCATTGATCAATTTATGATAGAAGGAACCTTAATAGAATTGTTTCTTTACCTAAGATGGCTGGGGGGAAAGCCTACTCCTAGGAGGAACTGAAACATGAGACTCTACTTTACTTCAGGTTCCTGATGGGAGAATCAGTTACTAGTTTTACCTCCACTAATCTCCTCAAGTCCTTCGTGCAATAAGAGCTTACGGCACTAGTACTTCAAATTTTGGTCAGATCTTTCTCAGCCAACGATGTGGAAAAGGCAGTGTTTGAAATGCACCCGAACAAGGCCCTTAGGCCAAACGGACTTAATAGGCACTTCTATCAAAAGTCTTGGTCTCTTCTCAAGGATATTGTCACTGGATCAGTGCTAGAATTCTTTGTAATGGGTAGGATGTTAAAAGAAATTAACAAGACTTTCATCTACCTCATTCCTTAGGTACAGAATTCTTCCTCCTCGACTAATTATCATCATATTTTTTGTTGCAATTTTCTTTATAAAATTATCTCCAAATTGCTAATGATGAGAATGAAGCCTGTTAGTTGATGAGAATCAAGATGCTTTCGTTTAAAATACATTGATAAGGGATAATGTGCTTATATCTTAAGAATTATTTAAAGGATATGCTTGAAAAAAAAATCTTCTAAAAGCTGTGTTCTGAAGATATATTTCCACAAAGCTTATGAATGAACAAGTTGGGACTTATTGGTCATGTGCTTAAGGCCTTTGGATTCCCTGAAATCTTTAGGAACTGTATTTGGCAATGCATCTCCTCCCTTGTTTTTAATATCCTAATCAATCTATTTAAAGGAAAATAGGGACTTCAACAAAGGGATCCTCTTCCCCTCCCCCAAATTTGTTTATTTTGTGAATGGAAGTTCTGTCTAGGTTGATTACCTATAATATTGCTCATGATTCTACATTCAAATTCCATACCAAGTGTCGGAAGGTGAAATTACATAGTTTGGTTTTTACTAACGATCTTTTACTTTTCTCTAGAGTACATGATCAATTAGTAAGTCTCTTAATAGCTTCTTTGAATACTTTTAAAGGGCTGTCTAGGTTGGCCTTTAGCCCAACAAAAATTATTTGATCGTGTCTCATTCTACGAATATAAATGCAGGTTGGTATATTCAGTTAATAGGATTGCAAGTTAAAGAACTTCCTTTGCTTTACCTAAGGCTACCTATTACAACTAGGATGTTACAATATTCTGATAGTGGTTGATTGATTGAGTGAATTAAGTGGAGGCTCCAATGTTGGAGTAACATGGTACTGTCTTTTAGTGGTAGATTACAGCTAATTAAGTCAATCTTAATCTTTATGCATATACACTAGTCTGGCCATTTCTTTTTGGTCAAAGGAGTGATAAAGACAATTGAGATGATATTTAAGCTATTTCTCTGGGAAAGAAATCAAGAACAAAAGTTCTTAGAAAAAGTTAAATAAAACGAGGTGTCTAAACCGATCAAGAAAGGAGGGTTGGGAATTTATCCTGTAAAGTTATACAATAAGGTGTTTATGGGGAAGTGTCTATGGTGACTCTTAAATAACAAAAGTGTGTTGTGGGTTAGAAGGACAGATGAGTATATCTTTAAGGGAGACAGTATAGAGCAAATTCAAATCAAGAATCACCATTCTCATTTCATCAAAAACCCGTTCAAGCTTCAACACTCAATGACAGGCAGGTGCAAGATAGGAAATGGGGGAATTGCTTCCTTCTACTATGACAACTAGAGCTAACTAAGACATTTGTGTAACTCAGAGGTCTCTGAACAATTAAGGTTTAATGTGCCATTGACAGCCAAAGTCAAGGAGTGTATAAGTGGAAATAGCTGGGTTCCTCTTCATCCTAGGTTGCTTGCAATTTGACTATTATCATTGGTTACAAGATCGGTCTAGTAAATTCTCGAATAAATCTTATCGCAGGATCTTTAGAGAAGCTGGTCTAGTTCAAGTTTAGCACTCAACAATTTGGAATAAGTACCTTTTACCCAAAATTTCTTTTTTTCCTTTGGATTTGTGTTAAGCAAAAGTTGTTAGTACTGGATCACCTTCAGTTTATCTCGGAAGTGCTGGTTGTCTGACTCTACCTTTGGATCTATTCCGCACCTATTCTTTAGTTGTGATTTTTCGAGATATAGTTAGACCAATATTCGAAGGATCTGTCATATTGACACGCAACTATCAACCTTTAACGACATTATCTCCTGGTTTGTTAATAGAAGGCATAACATGACTCAAAATTTAGTTTTAGCTTTGCTTGTCTTTGGGTCAGCTTTTAACCTGTGGAAGGAGAGGAATAGTAAATGTTTTAGACAAAAAGAGAGTTAAAGAGCAGTGTTGCATGGGACCTTATGTTGAATTAAGGAATAGATCTAGGGTTCTGGGCTGGAACAAGGGAGCGGCCCTTAGTGGCACTGTCCAGAGGCTACTCAATAAAGGAAGTTCATAGGGTTTACGAAGGAGATCATATTATTCTAGCTCATCGGATTGTGAGGTCTCCATAAGAACTGGTTATCTTGAGAAAGATGGTGCTGTTAATTCACAATTGTTTTGGAGTGTGAAATGAGCCTTTCTGCTGCTTTGATGATAGCGTGTCTATTTATCCTTGACCCTTAAATGGATTGTAGGTGTTAGTGTTTAGTTGTTAGTCCCATGAGCTTTTGTTTTATGGTCTGATTGGGCTGTAACTACAATTAATCATCTTAATTTAATTATTTAGGGCACGTTTAATTTTTAGTTGTAATTTGTTTATTGAATTTTATATATTTCTTTCGATTTTTGTGTTGTATCAGTAAATTATTTTTATTAATTTTTGTACTATTTTTTTAAATTTTTGTATTTAATAAAATAAAAAACGAAAATTTTAAAAAATTCAATTAAACAAGGCCTTATTATTATTTTTTAAAAAAAAGATTCATGCCTTCAAATAGTTGCAAATCTTCAACAATTTTCATATGTTGAAATGGTTGCATATTTTCTAGAACATCTTTTTCAATACAAGTACCTAAACACCAATACATTAATCTTCCGTCCAAAATTTAAAAGGCCAGTCTTCGATAATTTCTGTTGTTGCTCTATATCGAACTTTTACTTGAATTACATGCTTTACCTGACTGACAACCACACGAGTGAATAAATCAGGTATCATCCGTTGGTTAAAACTCGAACAATAGCATCTATGAAATATCGGGTAAATAGGAGCCTCCTAAATTCTGGGGTATGGAAGGTGTCAGACTCTCGTTGCCCCTCTATGATTCACAAGAAATCATGCTCAATTTCAGCTATATTCAAAAGATTTTCAACTATCTGCTTAAAACAGTGGATGCTGCCTTCTGAGATAAAGCTCAACGTTACTTACGGTTAAGTACACCCTACATTCAAGATTTTAAACGATCTACTTAAAACAATATGGGGTCATTGTCCACGTCTCTAGAAGACACATACAACGGCAGATAAAAGAGTTTCTTTTGGATGTTTTCCTGGAATTTGCACCCAAGAACTTAGGTCTAACCACGGTTAATAGATCACCGGTTATGGTTTATGAAAATTTATAAACCTTAACCTAACTGACAGTTTACGGTTTAAAAATCGCCGGTTACAGTTTAACCGCCGGTTTAACCGACAGTTTAACTATTAATTTAACCATAATTATTATTTTATTAATTTAAAATTTTAAAAATTTTAAATATAATAAGTTGGTTAGATATAAAAATATAATTTAAATGAATTATATATACAGTATATGATAATCATATATACATTATAAAGAAAAAATTAAATAAAATAATATGTTTGAGCATAATTAAGGATATGAACACGATCCGTAAAAAAAAAATCATTTTCAATAATCATGCATTATATTATATATATATAAATAATTATATTTAAAAAATATTTAAAAAAATAAAGAAAAACCATGCATGAGCACCGAACCGTGCTCATGCACGGTTTTGACCGTGCATGAAAGCACAAGACTGTGCTCC